>JAQLOM010077104.1:0-16664 GCA_030068315.1 Chrysichthys thysi
CACACACACACACACACACACACACACACACACACACACACACACACACACACACACACACACACACACAGAATGATCAGCAGAATGAATCCAGTGGTGAGTAACCAAATGGGTTCTCCAGTCAAAACAGCCCATAATGAGGAAACACTGAAAATCCCAAAATACCACAGAGAGACAGAAAAAAAATAAAAATCCTGCACACATGTTCACATACTCCTTCTGCGCTTTGTTTCCTGAGTTTGTCCAGCACTCCGATTATTTTAACTCGGCCCCAGAGCTAAATCTGAGACGTTGCAACACAACAGACGTATCAACATCATGACGCTCCTTTAACAAGCACAAAGCGTCACGATATGCACGGGTCCATCAGAAGGCCAAGAGGACGATCACGTCATGTTATAAAAAGCTACAAGTCCATAATTACGCGCTCTCTTAATTCAATATTTACACAAAGCCTTTCAGAAGAAACTGATACCTGACAACGCTGGATTAATCTCCCGGTTCTAATTACAGCTTACACGAAACCTGTATTAGTCACTGCAGTGAAACGTTCAGGCTGCTAATTCGACCTGAATGCACGCGTTCCCTCCGCCATACCCTAGTGCGTTCTAAAATCCTGCAACTAATGAACTAGCCAAATAAGGTTTCAGTCATTAAAGGAAAGCTACTGAAGGGTAAGATCAAGATAACACGTCCTGGCCTGAGCCTTGGCCCACATTCAGCTGCCAACCATCAATTTCCTTAAATGTTTAACTAGCAAGAAAATTCCCATAAAACACACACACCCATGCAGTGGCATAGCCATAGTTAATATTTCATTTTAAAAAAATCCCCTTACTACCTCTGGCATGTAAAGATCAACACTGAGTTCCAGCGATTAGAGGTAAAAATAAAGCGCTGTGTGAACGGCCCTCTGGGTTCTTTCGTATATCTCAAATAAATCTGGGCTCAAAGTAGAATTGCTGAATAAACGCAGGGCCCTGCAGAGTATATCCGTGGCCCGAGCATTAACCGCGTCTGAAATCAGAATCGGCGTTTTAGAGCTCTTTAGGACGGTCCCTTAGGACCTGTTTGCACTTGGCTTTAAAAAGCGTCTTGGGCAACCTGGGCCACAAGTGGACAGCTGAGACTCCTTGCTGTTTACACCTGTGTCCATCACGCGTCACCAAGATGTCCAGCGGACTACTTGCATTCGAATTGCTTTACTGCCTATGGACGCCTTGGAGACACATGTTGGACTCTGGTGCAAACGACAAAGTGTCTCAGATGTCCACTTTTGATCCGATTGCCCCAGACACATTTTAAAACAGAGTGTAAACTGGATCTATGGGCTGGCTATAAAGAGCTCCAAAACACAATTATTATGCAAGTTCTGTCACCAGGCCTTTCTCAGGGACGCACCAGGACGCGTTAGTGTTTACACTAAGAGACATACAGTCCTAGTCAAAAGTTGACACAACTACTCATTCAAAATATGGTGAACCAGCGCAATATCGCGGTTCACCTATCACGGGTTCAGTGCGTCACGAATTTTCAAATTTTGATTCGCGGAAGAACGATACTGAAGACATCGAAACTATGAAAGAACACACATGAAACATACATAATTATGTGGTCAACAACCCAAGTTTCATATCTCAAATTCTTCAAAAGTAGGCAGCGTTTACCTCGATGACTGCTTTGCACACTACCGGCATTAGCCTAACCAGTTTCATGAGGTAGTCACCTGGAATGCTTTTCAATTATAAGGTGTGACTTGTCAGAAGTTCAATGGTTGAATTTCTCACCTTCTTAATGCTTATAAGATCAGTTGTGTTGTGTCGAGGTAGTGTTGGTATACAGTAAATAGCCCTATTTTACAACTGGTCAAGATATTCTTGTTTATATGCCCCGCCTCTGATGGCGTGTCCTGCTTTCCAGTACTAGCTCATTAGCTGGTTAGCTTGTTATTTGTAAACATGGTTATATGTGGGCATCTTCCCACACATTATTCACAAAACAATGGTTGGAGGTTAGTCGTTTTGAGGGGAGATGGACATATACGAGGTCACAGTGCATGAGAGGTTTTTTTTGTTCCACCAACGTTGGACTAACTTGGCGCATGTCGATCTCAATCTGAGTGTGAACGTGATTCTGTCTTCAAACACCATTAGGTGTCCTTAAAGGTATGTAAAAAACTCTTGATCATCTCTTTGCAAAGCTATGCTTAGCTCCTTGCAGCATGCTTTAAATTTGGCCTTTGGTTGTGAACTCTCCAAAGCTATTGGCTGTTGTTCAAGTCAAATCAAGCAGCTCAACACGACGACACTTGGGCTTCCTGTTTCAGAAGGAAATGTCTCAACATGCAGAATGGAACCACGGCTAAGAAGCTATCTTAAGGGGACTTTAAACTAATCAGATGGCGAACAAGTTGACCTACGAACTAAATTCCCGAACAGATTTTGCACTGACAAGAAGCCAACCCACACTTCGCGACACAACTATTCAGTTTCAGTCAAGCACTCGTGGTGTGAACGTGTTGAACGCATTTTTTCGTTGAGAAGCCTAAGCGCATAACAGAGAACCGCCACCATATCTCTCCACCTACGCCAGCAGCTGCGTATCCACCGCAAAGGAAACATACATTAAAATCATCTGTTTATTTCATTTAGTTTTACTTTTCTATAATTAAGGTTATTTTCATTTTATTCTATGTTTTATTGCCACACAAACCCTTAATACACTTTAAAAACATGTTTTGACGGCTGAAACACATTCATTGCATTTACATTAATTTCAATGGGAAAAATTGATTAGGGTCACGAACAGAGTCTCGGAGCGAATTATGTTCGTGGCCTGAAGGTCCACTGTACTTTCATAACCGAACTAATAAACTTTACAGATGGGATGCACAACAAATGCATACATCCTATGACGGGGGCCTCATAAAATCACCCTGTTGCTGACATCGGCGTTTTCCCTCCAACGGTACACACTGCATAATTAATTCCGGATGAGCATTAAATGGCTAATAAATAAATAAATAAAAACAGGGATAAAAACCAATAACATTAAAAGTTTAGGGAATAGTCAGATATTAGGTTCTAGGAGGATTAACTGCACTATTGCACTCAAATTAATTCTCTTGCTTGAATGAAGCTTGATCAAGCCCTTACACATCCCAAACACATGCGGTCACCCATCAGACACCTTAAGCAGCTTTTGATAATCCTGCATAACATCTAACCCCCAAACTCCCCCAAAAACACTGCATTAAAAAACAAACAAGGCCCATGTCACTGATCCATGCAGCCATCTGTTACTGTTTGTGACCGAGCAGACCATGTGTTCGTACAGGAGATGACTATCCTCCATATGTAACACTCAACACTGCCAGGAACACAAATGGAAATAAGTAACTCTGGGGAACCCCGACATCCTTCATGTCCGGTTCTGCAAAATTACTTCGTCATTCTCAAGTTTTAGTTGCTACACAGGACGATCGTCTCACAGAAACAGCTCGCTTACCGAGACGGATGGCTCCCTGAGGTCTTTATCACTTGACTGGACTTAACTACATGTAGAAACCATGGCGCGCCTTGTCTTAAAAAGGTACTTTTCTAAATCTGGTTTTAATTGTCAGCTCACAAACACAAAGCTGGGCCTACAATTCGTGTTACAGACTCTGCTCGACAAAACAGGTCAGGAGTAACGGTGCTGAACCCTTAGCTGGTGTTATAGAGCGAAAGGATAAATCACCAAACCTGAGCTATTTCTGGTGTTGGCTATTACCTAGTCTTGGTATTCTGGCTACTACCTAGGCAAACCAGGTCTCCAGCGTTTGCTAGTGAGTCTCTCTGATACATTTCACCACAAGACATGACCAACTACTACCTAGTTTCCAAAACATGTCTTTTAAGCATCAACTATGTAAAATTTGAACAGCGTACATTCTCTAAAAAAGAAAAAGAAAAAGGGGAGAAAAAAAGAAAGGAAAAAAAAAAGGACTCCACAGGTCTAGTGCACCGAAAACAGACCATTTTAAATACAGTGGACCCTCGGCTCACTGTATTTAATCAACACTGGACGTGATTCAATCCGAGACTGTGTTCGTGACCCGATTTGTTCGCAACCCGAATCAGTTTTTCCCATTGAAATGAATGTAAATCCAATTAATGTGTTTCAGCCTCAAAACGTGTTTTTAAAGTGTATTATGGGTTTATGTGTGGTAATAAAACATAGAATAAAATTAAAATAACCTTAATTATAGAAAAATAATTGAAATAAACAGATGATTTTAAAGTACGTTACCTTTAAGGTGGATACCTAGCTGCTGGAGTAGGGGGATGGTGGCGGAGGGAGATGGTGGCGCTTCTCATGTTTTGCGATTAATTTTTTCTTTATTTCAACTGTTATACGCTTAGGCTTCTTACTCTCACTACAATTTCCACTTTCATGGGACCCATAATGAAGCTTATAGAGCAAAAATGCAGAGAAACACAACATAAATGAGTTGAACACGTTCACACCACGAGTGCTTGACCAGAACTGAATGTTTGTGGCGTGAAGTGTGGGTCGGCTGTCTGTACGTCAGTCAAGGATTTGTTCGTCGGTTGGTACGAAATCTGTTCAGGAGTTTAATCCGTACATCGATTTGTTTGCCATCCAATGCATTCGCGAGCCGAGATCCACTGTACCACTTTTCCTCATTCTGATTCACACTATTAGCTTTCCCTACGATAATATCTGCTCCCCCCCGACCACCCCAGGTATTAGTTTCAAACACATTATTCTACTACAAATTCAGAAAGCATGACTGCATTTGAGAATGACACGACTGACAATTCTTTCTCAGAAGAGATTGGCTAACTCCTCCACAGAATTTACCACCTTATACCTACTTAATTAACCCTTTCTAATACAAACTGTTAGCCAGCTCTATTATAAACATGAATGCTGAGAGGTTTATTGGGTAAAGGTTAGTTGGATCACTTACGCTAGCTCGCCACACAGCCATTGATATGCACATAACCACCAGAACGACAATATTATTTCTGTATTGACTACATTCAGCCAGCCAGGTATTGAAATTTGAGAAGAAACCATTTGTTTGTCACTGAACACGTACACGATCATTAACATTACAACAGATTTTATAAAGCAGGTGTCCCAAATAATAAGTCGCATTTCCACCAAATCATGGTTCATCCATCAGCCAAGTTCCAGTTGATGTCCAAGTGATAAATGTTCTTAGACGCATCCATACGAATTACAGGTAGTCCTCAAGTTACGATAGAGATGCGTTCCGCTATACCCACCGCAAGTGGAAAATATCGTATGTCGAATGTCATTGGCCACTGCTTAGCCTAGCTTAGGTATCTCAGGCTAGTTCAGCCTAGCCTACTGAGGAGTCTTTTCCTGTAATAGACATGCTGGGGCGTTTAGAAGACATGATTTTGAATTAAAATTAGCTCTTGAAGCACACACAAAAAAAAAAACCACACACGTAGTAATGTGTAAAGTAAAGTTAACTCTGAGTTACAGGAGAGAGTGAGGTATCCCGCAAGACAAATGAGGTGTACTTCTGGGTGTCGTCCAAACGTTCTGTACGTCATACACTGTTAGGCTGGCCTGCCAGAGATGCCTGCTGGCGAATCTTAAATATTTTTCAATTTTTAGCGTATCGCAATAGTTATCATAACTTCAAAAAATCCCAAGTCGGGCCATGGTAACTAGGGGAGCACCTGTAAATTTCTCCTTCATCTGCGTTGATTTCCACCATGACCAAGCGCACTCTGTGATACACTGGAAGGGAACGTACCTGCTAAAGGAGCGGGTGTGACCTCACGTCCCTGCTCATACGAACAACATAAGAGCAGAAAATCTCATGCACAGACTCTGGCTGCAAATTTGACAACGGACGTGGAGCAGGTATTTTAGCTTCATTTCCCTACAATGGGAGTGGCTCCATACAGTCGAGTTTAAACAAATCTCTCCAGTGCTCTTTAAACAAAACTGCTCGATTGTGTCAGTGTTTTCTTTTCGTTTGTTTAAACCAAAAATTCGCCCAAACAAGTACGCCGATGTGTGGAGAACCAATCAGACTGCAACCTTCAAAACGCTTAAGCTCGTGGCCAGAAAAATGCGTCGAAAAAATATTGCCTGTAGGGGGGAGCGTCTAAGACTGAGGCTACCACAGAGATTGCCATAACACCGACGTCAATATGCTCCGAAGTTGTTGTCTTTTTTTTATTTTTTTTAAATATTTTAAGAATTTCTATTGGCTATTTCAAAGACACTAGAGATTGCACCACGCTAAAATCTTACTATTAATCCCTTGATGGGAATTTAAACAAGAAAGAAGCCGTTGTTCTGCCTTGGCCCGTCTTTGCTAGCGTATTTAGCTAGACAGAACCATGGGAAATACACAACATTAGCCCATTAGGTCAGCAGCTGCACCATGGTTAGCGGTTTAACATTAGTGCACGCCACAGCAATGTGCTACAATAACAGCATGCCAGGGGCAAAGTAGGTCCTGAAATCTCCACAAAACCACTGAGCACTAAATAATGAATGCAGCCCATGGTTTTCCTTTTCTTAACACTCTTAAAAAGGCACCTTTGTGCTCGAGAAAGCTGTGGGCCTTAATAAGACCACTGCACAATGAGAGCTATTCTATACGGTCCCGAAGCTATGTTTACGCAAGATAACATACCGACCGAGGTAAAGAACGCTCCAATCGCAGCCCTCACAAACCACAAGGTGAACTCTGCTCCTCTGAAGCTCTGCAAAACCAGAAGTACTCGACTGACTTCAGACTTGTGACCAACTTCCTCTGGGGCTCCAGACGGATCTGAGCAGGAACTGTCTAGGCTCAAAATGCACACTGTGTATACACAAACATATGATTACATTATTGTGGTCGGTGCCCAAATGAACACGTTTAAAATAAGGAGCCTTTAAAAGGCAGTATGGTAGGTATTATTTTCCGTGAAGTCGAGTTCCTAACTCTGGTCTCTGCAGAAGCTTGGAAATAAATGGAACTGCTTTTCTGAAGCCTATCTGAGGCTCGGCACAGGAGTGGGGTTTTAATGAAATTCCATGATTTATGCTACATCCGTAAGCGGTGATTTGTAGCAGATCTGCTTTGTGCCAGTGAGTAGTGAGGGTTCTTAAACAAGTTAGGCATAGCCTGTCAAAAAGACATACCGCACTCGTAGTTGCTTCTTGTGCTGAGACACCCTGATACTGCCCCCGCTTCTCTGAACACGTGGATTGAACGAGCACAGAGTTCATGGAGACGAACACCAAAACGAGAACATACGGGTCACTAAATCTGAAGACTGGGGATTATTTCTCACATACGCATTACAAAACTATGCCAAAACATGTACACCTGCTGGTTCATCAGCCAGTCGTTTGGGTGATCATGTAGATACAGCTGAAGAACTTCGGTTCATTTTCACATCAAACTTCAGAATGGGGCAAGAAAAACTAAAAGAAAAAAGACTTTAACTGTGGCATTGCTGTTGCCGCCAGATGGGCTGGCTTTGAGCATTTCAGAAACTGCTGATCTACTTGGATTGTCACACATGGCGATTTGGAGAGTTTACACAGAATTGTGCGGGGGAAAAAAACCCCAAACCAATCCAGACATCCAGGGAGCAGGAAATCCATGGGTGGAAACATCATGTTGAGAGAGACCTGAAGGTAATTGAATGAACTGGTTTGAACAGTCTACAGTAACTCGGAGATCAACTCCATCACCATGGGGAGCAGATGAGCATCTCAGAATGCACGTCGAACCACAAGGTGGAGGAGCTACCATAGCAGAAGACCATGTCGAGTTCCTGTATGTCAGCCAAGAACAGGAATCTGAGGCTACAGGGGGCAGGGGTTCACAGAAAGGTGACAGGAGAAGATTGGATATTTCTGAGCGCTCGTTTTGTAATTTTATACATTTTGTAGGCTGGCTGATTGACGAATTGCACGAATGAGCCGGAATAATCAAGCGCCCAGTGAGTGCAAGTTCTGTGTTTTAAATTCTTTATTTATTTTTGAGATTCGGAGAATTTTGTTTTGTACAGGTTCAAGCTGTTTTTCTGCAGCCTAAAATCCTAATCTTGCACGCAGCGGTTGCTTGGTTAAGGCTCAGAACCAGTGACTGGGGTTCGATTCCAGCACTGTCTAGCAGTGGACCACTGGGTGAAGCCCTTCAATGCACCGTAGCACTACATCACAGCTGACTCTGCACTCTGCTTCCCGCCAAAGCTGAAGAAATCAATTGCGTTGTCCCAACTATTTTGAGACCTGCATCACGCATCAAATTTGAAATCATTTAGTGCTCATTTAGTGAATAAAGGTGTACAATTTCCCAATTTGAACATTTATGTTCTGTTGTGAATAAAATATTGACTCGGGTAATTTGAAAATCTTTTAGTCTTCATTTTATTCAACTTTAAAGAATGCCCCAACTTTTCTGGAATTCAGGTTGTACATTTTGTTTTTTTTTTGTTAGATTTGTGGTACAATGGAACCTTGGCTTGCGAGTAACTTGGTCTGTAAGGTGTGAGACGAGCAAGAAATTGTAATAAATTTTGACTTGAACGAGCGAGGTCTTGCAATACGAGTAGTATCCATACGCTTCATCTGCTGAGCCTCACGTGATCACAACTTCTCTCACTCACTGTGGGATTGTGGCTCACTTGTATAGTCAACATCCGCACTAGTGTACACTGTCAGTGTGTGTGTGTGTGAAAATGGACCACAGGGAGATGTGTACAATGTGCGAAAGGGTGCAAAATTTTGTAGAAAAGCACCACCCGAATAAGGCTGTAGCACTGCGAGCGATGAATCTGTTTAATGATAATGCAATGTCACATTTCCAAGAAATCCTCAAAAGGAGGCAAAAGCAGCCATCGTTGGATAGTTTCCTTGTTAAAGTCACACGAAAAGAAAAAGATCCGAGTGAGCTGACAGACCGCAGAGATTCTGTGAGTTGTAGTGAAAGTCGTCCTACACAATAATCCTCCTCCTCTCCCCCTCTCTCCTCCTTTCTGTTCTCCCACACACCAGCCATAAATCTTTTTAAAGGTAAAGTGCAGATTATTTTGTTTTATGGATTTTTACTTTAGATTTTGTATTAATCATTTTTATAGAAATATGTCTGGGTTGCGAAACGAATGATCTGAGTTTCCATTATTTCTTACGGGGAAATTTGCTTTGATATACGAGTGCAGTGGATTACAAGCACGTCACCGGAACGAATTATGTTCCCAATCCATGGTTCCACCGTTTTGTGCACTTACACTTGAGCTCATTTCTAGTTAGCTCCGTTTGCATTGCTGTTAGCCGAGTGGTACTTCTACAGAACACACTAGGTGTTATTATGGCACTCTCTCAGTTGGCAGGTGAACTTTTTTTTGCCTAGAAGATCTCCTATTCTTGTACCTGACTTTTTGCACTTATTGCACGTCGCTCTGGATACGAGTGTCTGCTAAATGCCTATAATAATGTAACAAACAAGTTACCACTAGTTAATATGTACAACAATATGCAACTTCAGACAAATGAATACTTCTTAGGGACCCACGAACGCCCCGCTATAGTTGATGCGTATTAAGTCTTGGCTTACCTCAGGATTAAATCACAGGAAGAATTCCCATCCCTCGCATGTACTCGGGAGAAAGACTAAGATTGAAGATGACCAAGTGCTGACAGCACTCTGAGCGCTCTTCCTGCTGGCGCCATCCACAAGCTTACACCTCTTTCTCTCTCTCTTGCAAACGTTCAAACCCTCGAATGCACACAAACACACCCAACAGCCTCCCACCCCCGGGCCTGGACTGCTTTATCACGTTCTGGCTCTAGTCAGGTACTCTTTTAGAGATGGCACACTAACGAGGACAACAGTCAGCAGAACGTCCTCGTACGCCGGATAGGTCACTGCTTTAATCTCGGTGCGTGATAACGTTTATCTTCCCACGAGGTTAATGATCAACTGGATGAGCTCGACTTGTCCGTGTGACACGATCAGGCATGCAGCGTGGCAGCAGGATATATGACGTGTAGCAAACAAGTCTATGCATGAGCAAGATCACCAACAGCCTGAAACAGGATTCATACTGGTTAGGGCCACTAATCATCATATAACATGAGTTATAAAAATAAATAAATACATTTTTAATAAATAATGATTTTATATATATATATATATATATATATATATATATATATATATTTTTTTTTTTATTATTATTATTATTTACAGTTCCATCAATTTAGGAAGTGGTTTTATTGCGCTTTCCCCGATTTACCGAGTATCCTTTAGGTACTAAATATATAACTCCAATTACGCCATAAACAAATATTGAAATGTAAATAAATAAACCACCAGAATGTGACTTAGCATATGAATTGTAAGAGTGCAAGTTAATGCTGCATGTTATTCATGCTGTAATTGGGAGCCAGGGCTGCAGAATTGTGTCATTTCCCATGTATTCCTGCAATAGCAGGGAAAAAAACATGCATGACCACATGATAGCTGGGTACCTGTGATGAGCGATGCAGATTTTCCACCTTAAAACAGTGACGCGTGTTCTCAGCGTTGCAGATTCAGCAAGACAATAGGTCCGTATCTTGATTGGCGCAAAGCGGATCCTTGTATGTACAGGATAGCGCGTTTAAACGCGAGCAGGGCTACTTCGTTCAGTCGTTTACTCAGGACTCTCAGCAGCCACGCTGATTGGACATCACTTGCTGGACTTGGAGTTGAGGAGACCGTCACAAGTTCCTGAGCGGGAATTCTGCGTTGCTTTGCTTCTTCCTGGGAAATTACGAGTTACGATCTTTAAGGCTCATTTGTGCTCCCTTTACGTGTAGAAACAAATATGTCCATCTTGGACAACGTAAGCTAAGCTCACCAAAGTGTTGCTGCCTCACAGGGTCTTGGGTTCGACCCTGAGCTCAGCTTGCTCAGTTGATATCCACGTGCTTTTCCTTTTCCCTCCTCACCTGCTAAAAACGTGACAGTATGCAGACTGGCTATCAAGTGTGTGTTCATGAGGTCTTGTGATAGACTAGATTTAAATATTTCTTTAAAGCTCCTTTCTGATGCTGTCCGTTGTTCAAAGCGCTATACGAATAAACTTAAATCGAACTCAATCGAAATATTGCTCCCTGACGTAAAGTGTTTCTTGGATAGGCGCCATGATCCTGACCAAGATGTTGCGGTTACTGAAGATTAATGAATAAAAGATTAGGCCCAGGGAGAAGAAAAATTAATTAATTAATTAATTAATTAATTAATTAATTAATTAATTAATTAATTAAAAAAAAAAAAAAGAAAGAAAAAGAAACCCACCACAGTAGATTATTCAATTTCAATTAATTGTGCAGGCCAAAACTTGATCCAGAATGGCTCAACGCTTAAAGACGCGTCACTCCTGGCTATTAGTCATGCTTCTCCGTTTCCAATAAACTGTCCATCACTGGTACTAAAGAACACCAACACAGAAAGAGCTGACTGCGACATAACATAAGACATGCCGATTTAGTGATGTTTAATCACAGTGCAGAGACGTCAGCATGCGTAACACGACGAGACAAGACAAAGCAAGCAAGCGTGGCCGACCTCAGGAGTCCATGTTGGTAATTCTGTAAACATTAGGGTATTTCTTTTTCTTTTACAATCTGAGGAAAGACTGCACACATCCCACAGATGACACAGAGCATGATTTCACGTTGCCCGTCAGTGGAATCTTATTGGGGGAAATTCGCAATCGCAAATTGTGAAACCGAAAGCAAAAAAGAAAAGCAGCCGAGTGAAGTACCCGAATTACAAATGGACGGGTTTATCAGTGGCGCTCTCGGATCCGAACTGAGGCGGACTTCACAAGTCCAAAGTGTCCTCCAGGAAGCTGGGAACACAGGACACTGAGTGAAAAGCCATTACTGTTGTGACTTCTTGCTGAAGTTTGAAAACTGCTGCCAAAATGAAGGCAGCGTAAAGCCAGAGGCAAAACAAAACAAAGCAGCAGATGGGGCCCCTCTGTTCTCGACACATGTTTGTCGTTGTTCCTCGCAGACTTCACACCACTGTGTCCCTGCTTCTCAGCAATGTACCAAACAGCTGATCTTACAAACACCCAATGGGTCTTGTGCGCTTTTCATGTCTTCTCATTTCGTGGCCTCGTGATGGCCCGCTTTTCGCCGCCACTGCCATTTCTGCACTCCTCGCATTGACGGACAAAAGCTGCGGCCTAAAATGAGCAGGCCTTTTAAAAAAGCTGTAATTTTCCTACAAGCTTCGCTATAGAGAGAACTAGTTTGCATTTTACCCTAACAGACAACAGTTCATTTAAATCTCAGGCTGCTGCTTCCAGAACCAAAACAGATGTTGTGCTGCAGGATTAAAGGAAAACCTCCACGTTGAAAACACGTTAAATATGTCCATGCTGAAATAGTTAGAAATGTTCATAGGTTGCTAATCTGTCCGTCCGTGCTCGATTTCCCTTAATCCTGCGAGATGTCGGTGCCCGTGTGCCCGCTGATGTTACAAGGAGGAACCACTAGTGTGGTTCCAAAGGCTTTGACGAAGGGCTGGGCGATATGACCTAAAAAAATTATATCGTGATATTTTCTGCTATTTTTATGAAAACGATATTAATCATGATATACAGGAAGTCCTCAGGTTGCATTGGAATTGTGTTCCGATATTCGCATCGTAAGTGGAAAATATCGTATATCGAGCCACTGCTTAGCCTAGCCTACCCAGGAGTCTTTTCCTGTAGGAGACATGCTGGGGCATTTAGAAGACATGCTTTTAAATTAAAATTAGCTCTTGAAGTACACACACAAAAGAAAAACATGCAATAATATACTGTACAGTACACCGATACACAAGGTAACTCCGTGAGTTGAGGGACAGAGTGAGGTATCACACAAGGCGAGTGACGCGTACATCCGCGCATCATCCGAACATATCGTACGCTATACGCAGTGGCGCAGGCCTGCCAGAGAATCTTAAATATTTTCTAAATATTTTACAGTTTTAGTGTATCCCAGTTGTCATCATAACTTCGAAAAAATTAGAAAATCAGGCCATCTGTATATTATGCTGTGAAAATAATGCTCAGATACAAAAGAACAAAAGACGGCACACACACACCGGAGCCAGGGGGCGCCCACGAGCTCATCTGTGGGACAGGCTCGATAGTTACTTAGCTAATTAAGTCTTCACATCATGCTTCATCACAAAGACTCTTCACTGAGGTATTCATGGGAGTTAAAAACACTGCAGTGACCTGTTCATTTCTGGAGGAAAGCTGAAGTTTCTGCTAAATCACGGTACAGTTGGCTGACGATACAAATGCTCATATTGGGATAATGATAATTCAGCGAGACATCACCCCACCCTACTTTGATGGGAGAAGAATAAAAACAGGAGCTGAATTCCCATTGGAAACTTCCTTAGAAGTGCTATTTTACAGATTTCAACGAAACACAATTGCACGTGGTCGGTGTTTCCATTGAGCGAGGCATGGAGATTAAAGAAGGGTTTACCCGCTGCGTGCTTTTTTCAGAAAGGTGGCACTTGCTCTTCGTGTCATGTCACGACTTAAAAGCAAAAAAAATTATAATAATGCATTTCCGTTTCAATTTTGGGAAACGTTCTTTTAGGGAGTCTGAAAAACCACCATGTGGGCGCATAAACTTTTTTGCTCTTTTTTTTTTTCTTATTTCAATTCACGCGTTTCCATTACTCATTTTTCTGAGCATGCAATTTCAAATTGTACAATAAGCAGGATAAAGGAAACACAGCCAGTGAGATTGTGCTGCTTGCTCTTTTCTTACTCACTATTTTTCAGCATGTCACATTAATGAAAATTTAACAGACGCAGAAGTCGGCAAACGTTGGACTCAAAGTTACAGAACGCAATGCAGCTACACCACATGTGATTAATGAGATGGATGGACTAACGGATTAAAGCGCTCTTCAGGTAGAGACAAAGCGGGGGGCTAATGCTCAGTTTGATCCAAGCTTGTAAACTGGACTTTCCTGAGCTCTGACTAGGAAAAGCCCCTGTACTCAGAATTCCTACTTTCTCACTTGGAAAGTTGGGAAGGTCTCTTCAGTCCTGAGCTTCAGCATACTGTACAGTGGACCCTCAGCTCGCGAACACGTCGGATGGCGAACAAATCCACGTACGAACTAAATTCCCGAGCAGATATTGTACTGACTGACGTACAGGCAGCCAACCCACACTACCCGGTACAAACATTCAGTTCTGGTCAAGCACTCGTGGTGTGAACGTGTTCAATGCATTTTTTCATTGTGTTTCTCTGCATTTTTGCTCTATAATTCATTATGGATCCCAAGAAAGTGGAAATGGTAGTGAGAGTAAGAAGCCTAAGCGTATAACAGGTATTTTAAGCGTATTAAAATAATCACAAAACATGAGAACCGCCACCATATCCCTCCGCCAGCAACTACGTATCCACCACGAAGGTAACGTGCATTAAAATCGTGTTTATTTCTCTATAATTAAGGTTATTTTAATTTTATTCTACATTTTATTGCCACACACAAACCCATAATACACTTTAAAAATCATGTTTTGAGGGCTGAAACACATTCATTGTATTTACATTCATTTCTAGGAGGAAAACTGATTTGGGGGTCACGAACAAATCGGTTCACAAACAGACTCTCGGGACGACTTAAGTGCGTGAGTCGAGGTCCCACTGTACACTGATGCTTTCATGGGGACCTGCATGCCGCCCCCGCCCCCACACACACACTTTGTAGCCATGCCAAGCTTGAAAATTTCATAAACTCATTAACCGAAGAGAAGATCACATGTTAATTATAAAGATTATGCTCGGGGTGGATTTTTTTTTCTCTTTTAAATCACGTTAAACAGAAATCTCCTCACTTCCCACCTTTGGCTTTGTAAAGGAGTTTGTGTTGGGGTAGAGATCAGATTCATCAGCTTTAGATACACACACTACACCCGTGTGGATCATGTCCGGACATGCCTCTCTCCCACACCTCCAAAAAGCATCTCATTCTCAGCAATTAAAGCAGTAATGAGAAACTATGTGCTGCAGGAAATGAACTTAATTTGAGGAGAAAATTGCTTGTCGCTCCCATTGTGCCATAGCGCCGTCTCCTCGGCAAACGCCAACCCTTGTTGGCTTTTTTCCCCCAATTGTGCGTAGTACAACCCACCAAATGAATATCCATTTACTTGACACAGGCTGGAATTAGACTTCGCATCCTGCTGAAATCGAAAACACGAGTTCTTTTCACGCTGCCTAGATTTTTAGTTTTGGTTGGGGTTTTTTTTTTTTTTTTGCCATGTCGTTATCTGACACAGAAGGCCGCCGCACGCGATACAGCCAAAATAAAATCCGAGAGAACAGGGTTGATTGCTTGTGGATGAGGGTTTTGGGTTTTTTTTGTGTGTGCGTTTTTTTGTTTTGTTTTTTTAAGAGCTGTGCAAGATGAAATACAACAGAGGACGCAATTTAACGACTACAACGTGCTAATCCACATCAGCCCTGCTCACAACTGTAAACAAGCACTAATAAATGGCTCCCAAAAAAAAGAAAAAAAAAAAAAAGGGCAGAGAAAGACCATTTTGATAAGCTCTTAGATAGAAGGGCTGCTCAGGAAGTGTGGATGATTGAGGAAGTGTCCACTGGTTAGATTTAGGAGGCCAAAGCGACATGCGGAATGGAGCGAAACAAAAAATGTGCACGGTCATGATAGAAACTAGACTAGTCCGCCTGCTTGTTGGGCTTCATTAAGATCAGTACACACAAACAGTGGACATCCAGCAATCCGGTTACAGGCATGGAGCGTGCAGCACACACACAAACACACACGCTGAGTATACACAGGAAGTGCATGAAAGGGCTGGCTGTGGATGGTCATATTTCTTGGCTTGAAACACAAACAAACAGACATTGCTCATGATCGCTCCCACAGATGAGGAGAAATAAAAGAAGGGGAAAAAAACAGAGAGGAAAAAAAAATTAACGCTCTGCATTTGACCGCTGCATGCTGGCCCTAATTGACCAAGAAGCATTTACTCTTCTGGATCTCGATAGCAACACTGACCAACACAATCATCTGAGGCACGAATAGGCCAGTGGACCTTTCACACACTTATTAGGGACATTTTACAGTTGGCAATCTGCCAAGAAGGAAACCGGAGAAGGTATTTCAAGGTGACAAGGACACGGGGTCAGGATCGAATCAGAGAACCCAGAGCTGGGAGGAGACCATGCTACAATCACTACTCACAAATTAACAGCAATGACAAATGCACATTTTCCATTATCGCACTCTTGAAGGGCTTTTTATATTCAATGATGATCCCGTATATATGAACTCTAAAGCTACGCAACCTTCGGAGCTCCTGAGTGGCACAGCAGCTGTTAGAAAACTAATGCTAGCTATGTGTTAGCAAACTACTCTAGTTAGCTAAGAAACTTGCAACCATAGCTTTCTGATTTTTCTGACAGTTCACAATACAGTACTCCCCCGCTATACTGCGGTTCACATTTAGCGTCCCCGGCTATTCGCGGATTCTCATTTCAAATACACACGTGGACAAAATTGTTGGTACCCTTCAGTCAATGAAAGAAAAACTCACAATGGTCACAGAAATAACTTT
>JAQLOM010077734.1:0-16655 GCA_030068315.1 Chrysichthys thysi
CCGCAAAGGGAACGCGCCTTAAAATCATCTGTTTATTTCATTTAGGTTTATTTTTCTATAATTAAAGTGATTTTAATGTTATTCTATGTTTTAGTGCCACATAAACCCATAATACACTTTAAAAACATGTTTTGAGGCTGAAACACATTCGTTGGATTTACATTCATTGAAACACTGATTCGGGTCACGAACAGAGCCTAGGGACGGATTCAGGTCGTGAGTCGAGGGTCCAGTGTAAACATTTTTAAAATATTATAAAACACCCTAACAGAAAAATAATCAAATAACACAATTGATTATTCATGCTATTTTTATCTTCTAATTTTAAGACAAACATTTTACCTAATAATAATAATAATAATAATAACAACAACAACAATAACGTACCTGGTCACATTTAGGACTTTTGGCTCTTTTTTGAACTCAGACACAGGGGTCAGACTCTGGGATCCAGGAGAGAGAGAGAGAGAGAGAAACACATGGTCAGAATAAAACTTAGTTGTTAATTATTTTTAAAATCAATGAGAGTTCACCAACATGACCCTGAAACAGGATGTAATTCATGAATATGGTGTAAAATGGGCGGAGTCAAATTCATTCTTAATTGATCGAGCTTTTATGTTAGCATTTTTTTTTCGGATATTGAAATTGTTAAGATAAAGAAAGTGATACAAGTCAATAAAAAAGGCGTTTAAAATGAGAACTATATTATAAACATATGACAGAACAGAAATAAAACAGTGCGAAGTGTCAGGGCGGAACGGTCGAATGATCTTCAAGAAGTTTATTCAGCTCAATGCAAAAGCGGTACAAAAGGTGATCCCCTCAATGCTCTAAATGGAGACAATGAAGAGACCCAGACTCTCTGAACAACCCCAATATATATGGCCTTATTTTTTCCCTAAAACATAACATATACACCCATTTCTATACTTTTCTGTCCGCCAGCAGTATTTTCTAGCCTTTGTACTATGGGCTCTTCCAGCCAATGGCACGCCAGCATTATTTCTTATCTTTTGGCAACTAGCAGGCCTGGTTGGTAGCTCATGTGGTTATGTGTGTGTGTGTGTGTGTGTGTGTGTGTGTGTATAAGCTAGAGTATATTGATGGAGACAAAGCATGATAAGAGCAGAATAGTTTTCTGGTACAGGGTGCAGGTGCGTACGAATGTGTGCCGACATCTTAGCAGACAGTTTGGATGTGTATGAGGATGTGTCTTGTGCAGGGTGCAGAATTTCGCTACCACACGAAGCTTTCCTTTACATACAGTAACATTTCTCTGTTTGTTCTTTAGTCAGATATTGATATTGTTCAGAGAAATATAGAAGTATAGTAAAAGAAAGCAAAAAGTATAGAAAGTAACTAAAAGGTTCAGTAAAGAAAGGAGTAAATCTCACCGGAGGGGACAAAGATGAAAGGAAACAAAAAAAAAAGAGACATTTTTAATAGAGTAAATCCACGTTTTTTTGTGGGCGTCGCGTTCCAGAACTTCCCGTGAAAGACGGAAAAATCCGCGATACACGGACGCCACCCGTAAATGCTTTTTTAAAAATAATTTCAGCCCTAAATGATCCTCCCACACTCTCTAAACACTTTCTAGACACAATTAAACACATAAAGAAAACATTTGCGAGCGTATAGCGAGGGGAATTCTGTGTCGAATTCGTAGAAACGTCACATTTATAGCGAGTGCTGCTACTACGGGGGAAGAACTGGGATGTTGGCGAATGCTGGTTGCTTCTCCACAACCGTATGCATCGTAGCAAGCAGCCAATCACAACCAAGTTAAATGAATAGAGCATTCTGATTGGCCAGACTCGGTCCTCCAGGCAGGTTTTTGTTTTCTGTATCCCCACAGCGCATTTTCATAAACAACGCTACGTGTTCTTGGTCTCGTGTGTAAATATGACCTACACTGTACTGTATTTTATATATATTATTAATATTTTACTCCATTTTAATTCATGTTCATATTTTATAACCCCGGGGAAATCCGCCAAAAAAAAAAATGTATACATTCTAAATAAAAATCGGCGAATAGCCGGGGACGCAAAATGTGAAGCGCGATACAGCGGGGGATTGGTGAATTCAAATTATGCTGCAAAACCTAAAAATAATAGTGTGGGAATAAATATTTATAAGTTTATATATTTTTTTAAATAATTATACTGTGATATTAAATCTGTTCAAGAAAGAAAAAAGGTCTTTTGGGTTTTTTTCCTTTTTAAACAAAGGACTATAGAATTTGATGACAAAAATGTAGAAGAAGTGATACCATGAAGATATCCTTCATGAAAAATAAATATTACTTATAGTATTTATCATTTTAGAGTATTGATCCGGTTATGTTAACTAGCGTCAATAATTAACTAACACCTGGCAGAACAAATAAATAAAAACAAACAACAAAAAAAACAAAACAACACTGTACCATCAATGACCCAATCATAGGGCGCCAATACTTTAAATCAACCCATTCCCAAATCGCTACAATCGCTATGAGTTTTCAACAAAAATAAAAAACCCTCACTTTTTGTCTAAACCTTTTTTTTTTTTTTTTTTTTAAACCCAAACAAACAGAGACGTGTTGACGGTGGCGTTTCTCGTGCCCGTGACGCCTTTTTTTCTCTCCTGCGCTTCGTTGATTCTGTGTCTCTCTCCTCCTCCTCGCCGTCACTGCTCCTGGTAAGAATATCTCTCCTGACCTCATGACTCATCTCTGTATACATATGACTCATGTGTGTGTGTGTGTGTGATCATATCTTCCAGTTATAATTATACGCTCGATACGCGTCCTGGAATAGTTCACACGCCGCTCTAACGTGTGGAATGTTGTCATGTAGACGTTATCGACACAAGGCGAGGGAGAAAACAATTCAAAACTAAACATCTGATACGTTTCCGGTGTAAAGTTTATTCTGATTCCTGACGATGCTAATAATCTCAACACACACTGAAAACTTGTTAGGGACTGCACTCGGGTCGACTCGGCGCTGGAGATTCATCACAAATTGGACACAAACACGACTCTGGGTATTACCGATAACCAGGCGTGTTATTTTTATCCGCCAGTAAAGCGTGATGCATCACCACAACATCGCTTTTTAGAATCACACGCCGTGGTTTGGGAAAAGAAAACCTTTCTGAGAGTAAAAATGTCCAACAGTGGGGGTTTTATTAAAGATGTGTAATCTTTACAGTAATTTATCCGTTTCCCGAGTCGCAATCAGCGTCAAAGTGATGCTTATATTTTTTTATCTTCAGAAAACTCTTTCAGTCACCGGTCAGAAATGGGGCAAGGAAATAAAGACAAATAAATGTTAGAAATAAAATAAATAAATAAATCGTTCACCGAGACACGTACGACACGGAGAACACGGAGTCGGGGATCCATATCTGATTTGAAAATTAATCTCGACTCGTTCAGTGGTTGTTTACTCGATTTTTCAGAGCATTACGTGGCCCTACAGCGGCGTCCTTACAGGAAACCAATAAAAAAAAAAAAACACAAACACAAATAAATAAATCTAACCACGTGGCGTCTGATTTGCGTCCCGCGGGCGAGTCGATTCAGAGTCGGATCTCTTTCTCGGGCGAGTTCACTCGCATGTGGTGGGAGAACACCTCGCTCAGGACGCTCAGGGATCAGTGTTCTCACACTCGCCGTGTTCTCACCTGGCTAAAGAGGCGTACCAAGCCCCGCCGCACTCCTCCGGCTTTAGGCCACACCCCCTCTACCTGATACCCGCCCCCGACGCTAAAGGACGAGCCAAACATATCCCTTAACGGCTTGTACAGCGTGACGTGAAACCAAACATAAACCTGTACCTGATCCTGAACCGTTTCCAGCCTTCCACGTTTCCGCATGTCCGCAAACACGGCGTCGCCTCTCCGCTTCACTTTCCTGACGTGTGCCTGGAACGAGAAAGAGGAAAAAAAAAAAAAACATTAATAAACAAAACAAAACAATGAAACAAATAAATAAATAAATTATAACATTTTAGATCCCTCATGTTTCTTCAGGATTTATTAGGCTTCTTGGCTTTATGATTTCCTTGAAGTACAGAGCGACAAGATGGGGCGTGTCTGCGAAGTGACTGACAGGATGCCAATCGAGCACTACGGACCTTCAATGGACTGATTTTTTCCCCCCAAAAAAAGTTTTATGTAATTCACTTTCATTGTTTAATAATGATAGAAAAATGATGTACAATTGAGGAATTCTGCCCCTTCTGGTGAGAAAATGCTACTGCAAGCTACATAAAGGAAACTACAGCGGTACCTTAGTATTTGACGCTAATTGGTTCCAGACGTGACGTCGAAATTTTCCCCCAATAACAAATGATGTAAATCACAATAATTGGTTCGCTGCCTCCCAAAATTCCCGATATTGTCCCCTATTTTTTGGGACATGTCCCTCATAAGGGAGAATCCTATTAAACAAACATAACCTAACCCTATTAAACATTGTTCTGAATAAAAGTTGAGATCGTAGATCTGAGAATTTGATATTCTTCGGCGAGATCAGTGACGCACACATCACTTTAAAATTTCGCCCCGATTTCTTTCTGACGGCGTTTCTCTCGGCCCCAGTGCTGCCTGAACTCCCGTTCTTGCTAGACAGGGTTACCGTATTTAACCGTGAAAACATTGAACAAAACACGCCTGGGGTTATGGAGCGGTCACGGAATAGAAAAAAAAAATTACTTCCACACTTTATTATAAATTCCTCTATACGACATACGCATCAGCTGGAAAAATAAAACCACGTATTGAGAGATAACGGTGAGTGACGTCACGGTATAGCTTCCCGAGATACTGGCATACATATTTATTTAAAAAAAATAAAAAACCAGTCACACTGATTGAAACCCAAGCTGGAGGTTTGTAAAATGTTAAGAATATTTTCTAAACCGTTAAAATAAACGTTAAACTAACACTAATTACAAAAATCAGAAAAAACGTGCCCACGGTTAATTATCTCGCTCCCTCGCGTTGCTAAACTCCAGTGACTTCGCTGAAGTCGAGCTCCGTTACGGATCCCTCAGCGTGTAATATCCATGGCGGCGCAACTTCTCACCTCCAGCTTCCGGATTCTGGCGTCGTATCTGGGCTCGTTATCCACCTCCTGAATCCTCTCCATCAGGACTTTCATCATTTTGTCGGACTGTTCCAGGGCAGACTGCACCTCTCTGGAGATCAGCTCCTGGACCTGCAAACACACACACACACACACACACACACACATTACACATGTACACTAATAACAACACATTATCATTATAATACATTATAATAATATAAATACATTCTTATAGGATTCATGAATTATTCTCACAGTACAGTCATAACTGAAGCCCCAATTATTACTATTCATTCATATAAATTATTTGAAAACATAATGACTTAAGGCTTACGTTATGCAATATTGATTTCCTTTCACCCTGTTATTTGGTTGAAGTTTCTTTTTTTATATATATACAAAGATTGCAAATGAGTCTCTCTCTCTCTCTCTTTTTTTTTTTAAGATATTAGTAAAATCAGGGCAGGTTCAGGAGCTTAAATCAGCACGTGAATACATTTCAGAGGTTGAATAAAATATGATCGTATTAACGCCGAGATCTCCTCTTGGGGCAAACACAAAAGCAAAACGTAGAGTTATCTGACTGATGTTATTTATTTTTTTTTTTTTTTAAGCGTGATGCAGTGAGAATTTTTAAGCAGTGCAGTACAACGATGCTCGAAATTGGGTTTTTTTTTCTGATTCGGGGGGAAAAAAAACACCCGACGACAGCGGTACCCCAGCAGTTGGGGCATTGGTCCTTCAATCAGAAGGTTGTGGGTTCAAGGCCCAGGAACAACAACAGGTACACTGAGGTCCCCTGAGCAAGGTACCGTCCCCAAGCACTGCGCTGTTCGGCTGCCCCCTGCTTCACCTGGTGAATGGGTCAAATACAGAGACGTAATTCCACAATTTTTACGCGTGACAGTCATTAGTTTCACTTCTTCTTCTCTTAGATTGAGTTTAGTAGCTTTTATTCGCTACGGCTTTATTCCTCCTCTAGCTGTGCATCATAGTGACCGTCTAACGCGTTCTCAGCACATCTCCACTGATCTATATTTTAAATATTCATGAATCCTTACAGCGCTTTAAATCCTGCCAATTATTCGTCCTAACTAGCGTCCGTCCTGAACTGACCAGCGCACATTTGAGCTTTTTTTTTGTTGTTGTTGGTTTTGTTTTTCTTTTGCACATTCAGCTTTTAGCTCAATAGCTTTTTCTGCGCTATCTCATCTCTAAGAACCTCTCTCCTCTCCTCCTTGGTGAAGTGTTAAATCCTGTCTCTTTTTCACCAGTGACAATCGAAACCCGGTACTTCAGATCTCTTTACCTCGCTGGAAGAGAGGTTCAGGGCGCTGGATGGTTTGTCGGACCCGTCATCACATGGGCTCCTTTTCACACCTGGGGGGGGGGGGGTGCATACGGCGCAAAGTTATTAAAATTATTTAATGTACCGTGTTATGAAATCACCCTTTGAACAATATTTTAAAAATATAAATAAATAAATAAATCATACGTCACATATACTGGACAACGATTATAACGTTCATTTAGACAGGATTTATAAATAAATAAATAAATAAATGAATAAAAAAAAAAAATAAAAAAAAACCTTAACAAAAATATGTCCATGAAATAATCTACTAGAGAGAATAAACTAAGTGTAAATATAAAATTAGTAAAAACGATTATTTTTTAATACATTCATTATACAACTAGTTACCAATGTGAATTATTATGTATAGTTAATATAATTATCATCATATAGTTTAACTATGTTTTATGTTGATTTAAAGGATTTTTTTTGGGTTTTTTTGGTATTTTCTATCAGAAATTATTTATTTGTCTTTTTATTCATGCTTGTTTCTAGTCCTATTGAGGGCCGTAGCCCAAAAACCTTTACATTCCGTGTGCAAGTACACTACATAGGCCACGACGTAACGGACCTTCGACCTGCTGGACGACGCACAAGGGCACTACGACGTCCCCTCAGCGAGCGATTTGGGACACAACCTAAAAATCAAGTCGCTGGACGGCGACTACAAAACAATGCAACGACACGATGTTAGAAAACGCTTCATAAATACTTTGAGAGCAACACGTTACCTCATCTTTCGCCTTTACATTAGACTTAAAATATTAAAAGTAATCAGTTTAACCGTTATTTGCATAAAATATTTGCTAGCTCTGTTATTATTATTAGCAACTCGTGTGTGGTGTGGTGGGGGGTTGCGGGCCAAGCTGTGTCCAATAACTAATATGTTTACCTTGTTTAATATATAAACACGCTCCAGTTTATTAATTATTCCAAGAATAAAACGATTTCACTTAAATTTTTACATGAGAATTTGACTAAACTCGGAGAACTAGCCCGATGCTAGGAGAACAGCTTGCTTGCTTCATGCTAGCTAGCCTGATACCGTTAGCTACCGTTGGTAAACAGGTAGAAATAACCGGAAGTTCAAATATTCAAACGCCTAAAACTGTTTTATTTATTTTTATCTTTTATTCTGATCAAATAAATACTGCAAGTCGGAGTAATTATTTGTACTTTAATTGTTTTTAAGAGGTTAAACGATATCAGGGCAGGCTAGCTAGTTAGCATTAGCTTCCATTCAGCCCTCGCGCCGCCTTTCCCACTTTCTTTTTGTAAATACAATAGATATTTTTTTTTTTTACTCACTTGTCATTTTGTAAAACACAGCAAAATAACTGGCCCGCCCGCCTCAGTGGGAGTTTCACACGGTTTAAAAAAAATGTTTTTAATTTTTTTTAATTATTATTATTATTTCCCCCCAAGCTGCTGCTTCAGTTCCGGCCACGGACTAGACCCAAAAGGGGGGCGGGGTTTCTTCCTGAGATTTGAGAAGTGGGCGGGATTAAGATAAGCTCCAGCGCTGATTGGCTGATGCGGAGGCTGTTCCGTTATATTTGAAGCATTTTGTCCCCCATTCAGCTTCAGCACAGCACCAGCCATGAATGAAGAATAGTGCAAAATGTTTATCATACTACTCTATTATTAATAGCTATTTATACTATATTATTAATTATTATTATTATTTCTTATTCTTAACGCTTCTCAGCGTATTTGTTTTTGTTTGTTTGTTTGTTTTAAAAAAAATTGGACCAGAAATGGTAGTAGCTCTTTTGCGTAGCTTCTACCAAAAGCTGACTAGTTGAGCCCAAATTAAACAACGCACTGAAATTGTTTTCTGTGTCATGTGCTCCGTTCCCAGCTTAGATTCGCGAAGCGAGCTAACTTTACAAGCTACCTGTGCTTACCCTTAACAGCGAAGATCTCTGTCGCTCCCTTACGTGCTTTAGTTTTCTTCCTAGCGTCTTTACATCTTCTGCTTCATCTTAGTGTTAGTCCCCCGTCCCATAGGGTTCGCTGTCTTCTCAAGCCACCTTGCATCATCTTATTCGACCATGGAGTACCCCAACTGACATGTTGCTCCATCTGACGTTGGCACACACACACACACACACACACTCGGACCTGCGGAAAATTTAGAGTAGCCGAGCCACCTAATGTGCATGTCTTTGGACTGTGGGAGGAAACTGGAGTACCGGGAGGAAACCCACACGGACACGGGGAGAACATGCAAACTCCACACACCGGGATCTTGGTGTGAGCAAACAGCGCTAACCACTAACCGCCCCCGATACAGTACACACTTTATATAACACTATAAAACCAAGCAACCAGCCAACAAGCAGGAGATCAAGCGTAAAAAGGAAAAATAACCCGTGGACCTGAAGAAACGCCGGATCACACGTGGAATAGGATTGGGCCGGGGAACTTTTCAAGCCAGTCGTACGGATGTTGCTGGTTTCAGCGTCACGTTGCGGAGAGCTTTCGTTTCACGTTCGCCACACTGCCATCAGGCGGAGCTAGAAATCCCGAAAGGGCGCACGGTTAGGAATCCAGAATAAAGAAAAATACATTTGTTCACACCTTGGTTAGGACAGGCCTTGGCGGGGTCAGGGTCACGCACACTCTAGCCCAGGTTTATCCATCCTAAGCTCATTCCTAGATTCACGACTGTCCCGAGATCAGCTTCTTTTAGGTCTTGATGAGAGTTGTGTAAAAATATATGCATATATAAAAGGTTTTTTTTATTTTTAAGGCACGGACGATGAAGCTTAGTGGAAAAAAAGGTGGTGGATTCTGATTACAAACCCACTCCACTGAGTCCAGCTCTCATTCCAGCGAGCTTGTTTAAGGACCAGGAAGTGCTCAGAAAGCCTCAGACGTGCACATACTGCCCATGAATCACGCTCCTCGATGCGTCTACAGTGTCTCTCTGATTACACATTCCAACCAGCGAGCGTTCCTCACGCCCTCACCTCCGCCATGCTGCGCAGGCATTTTCCTTTTCCGCCTTCACAAGGCCAATCACTTCGCATTATGTCTCAGACATGATAGGGCTCCTCGGCGCGCGCTTGAGACATCACACCCCGCTCATCATACAGGCGTGGAACACAAAGCTCCCCTGCGGCTAGCAGCCATCTCTGGATCGAGCTCGCTCGTGTTTCTCTCTCTCTCTCTCTCTCTCTCTCTCTCTCTCTCTCTCTCTCTCTCTCTCTCTCTCTCTCTCTTTTCCCTTTTCTTTTCTTTTTGCAAACGCAAGCCAGAAAACGGAGCACAAAAAGTGGATGGAGGACGACCGTACAGCAGAAGCTTCGCATTTTATCCACACACACATAGATATATATATAAGGAGGTGTTTATCGAACGGTTACATAAGGAGTCGCCCGTGTCCAGGACAGAAGAGTTCACGCTACGTTTTAGCAAACTCTTTATAGACTCTTTATAGCCGTTTACAGTAACGGAAGTGAGAACCTGAAGATTTACATAGCTAGAAACGAACAAAAAGTATCCTGTGTCGGTGTTTAATTAATAAAAGAAGAAGAAAAAATGTCGTTTTTTTGGGGTATGAGAGGTATAAAGGGTGCCGAGTCATGCTGTTTGAGCTGCTAGAGGTAAATACTGAAGGTGGTTTGAAGCGGAGTCAGTGTGAAGTGTTAAAACTCTGGCGTTCATAGATTTCCTCCAACAGGACGTCCCCAAGTGTGAAATAGTGGATTTGCACGTGTCACGGAGCGACCCTGCGGCTGCTATCCAGGACTTCAGGGCATGACATTTATGTCCCTCTCGAAGGTTTCACTCTCCGGGAAACGTATGCTGAGACTGAGTTTTCCAAGTTTCCCCGCGTTAGTCGTAACCCAAGCGAGCGCTGAAGGCAGTAATGGAGCCCTGGGGGATGTTTCTTTGTGTGCCCGTGTTGAGTCGTGGGAAATAATTGGTGTAATCACATCGTCTTTATGGACACGCGCACCAAAAAATGCCTTATTGTTCTCATTACTGTGAGCCGTGCTTAATGAGAGAGTGCGTCAGCCCCGCGGGGTTGTTATGTCGCCCTTTTGTGGCCGAGCGTGCAGTGAGTTCATCATCAACGTCTCCTTGTGTTTCTGTTTGTTTAACGAAACGTTTATTATCAGGTTTCCATCCGATGCGCTCATGAGCCGAGGGTCCGCTTTACGGACAAACAGTTTCAGGGGTTTTTCAAAAATCCACTCCCAAACCAAAAGCTGCACAGTGAGTGCCCCCCTCACATTTTTGTATATATTTTATTAGGTCTTTTCATGGGACCACACTGAAGATATGACACTGTGATCCAATGTACAGTAGTCCGTGTACGTAAGTGAAGATGTCCAAATTGTGCCCAATTAGCCATTTTCCCTCCTGGGGTCATGTTCCTCGTTAGTGTTCCAAGGTCTCAGGTGTGAATGAGGAGCAGGTGTGTTAAACGTGGTGTTCTGGCTCTCACAATGTCTCATACTGGGCACCAGGAGTTCAACATGGCTCCTCATGGCCAAGAACTCTCTGAGGATCTGAAACAAAGAATTGGTGCTCGACATGAAGATCGCCGAGGCTATAAGAAGATCGCCAACACTCTGAAACTGAGCTGCAGCACGGTGCCCAAGACCATACAGCGCTTTAACAGGACAGGTTCCACTCAGGACACGCCTCGCCATGGTCCACCAAAGACGTTGAGAGCACATGCTGAGGGTCATATCCAGAGGCTGTGTTTTGAAAATAGATGTACGAGTGCTGCCAGCATTGCTGCTGAGGTTGAAGGTGTGGGGGGTAGGGGGTCAGCCTGTCAGGGCTCAGACCATACGCCATACGTACACTGCATCAAATTGGTCTACATGGCTGTCATCCCGGAAGGAAGCATCTTCTAAAGACGATGCACGAGAAAGCCTGCAAACAGTTTCCTGAAGACGTGCAGACTAAGGACAGGGATTACTGGAACCATGTCCTGTGGTCTGATGAGACCAAGATGAACTTATTTGGTTCAGATGGTGTGACGTCCTGAAGCAGAGCATGATCCCCTCCCTTCGGAAACTGGGCCACAGGGCAGGACTCCAACTCACCTCCAAGACGACCACTGCCTTGCTCAAGAAACTGAAGGTAAAGGTGCTGGACTGGCCAAGCATGTCTCCAGAACTAAACCCTACTGAACATCTGTGGGGCATCCTCAAACAGAAGGTGGAGGAGCACAGGGTCTCGAACATCCACCAGCTCTGTGATGTCCTCATGGAGGAGTGGAAGAAGATTCCCGTGGCGACCTGTGAAGCTCTAGTGAACTCCATGCCCAAGAGATTTAAAGCAGTGCTGGGAATTAATGGTGGCCACACAAAATATTCACACTTTGAGGACAATTTGGACATCTTCACTTAGGGGTGGACTCACTTTTGTAGCCAGTGGTTTAGACATGAATGGCTGTGTGTTTGGTTATTTTGAGCAGACAGCATATTTACACTGTTATCCGAGCTGGATTATCCAGGTTCCCCGATTCAGTCGATGAGCGAGCTTTAATTCTCACCTACAAGAACTATGGCTTTCTAAAGGACAGAGCTGATGCTAGATTTAAAGGATTATTTATTTTTTGAATTATCATTAGGATTATTTAAACTTCATTTGGGACGTCAAGACCTCAACAGTATGGGACGAGACACGTCCGGGGCCTGTGATGCTGATGGAGCAGACGTCGTAGACGCCTACTGACGTGCTCGAGGTAATTCAGAAAACCGGGAAGTCGGAACTTGGAATCATGTCGGGGGGTTTTTTGTGTCGAAAGAAATGGTGTATAAACCGTGTAAGTCACTTCAGGGTACGAAGCGCTGCGCGGTGTTTACTGCCATGGTGATCTGACCTGCATCATTTAACACTGACTTTTCGATATATATATAGGAAATCCTACTCGAGGGGGCGTTTTCCTACTTGGAATCCCATGATTTATGAGTTTAAGTCGAATTCACTCCACGTCACTCAAACTCTCCAGCTCAAACATGCAGCGTCCAGGTTCCCTGGACATGTGCAGACACTTGTACGTGTGTGTGTGTGTGTGTGTGTGTGTGTGTGTGTGTATGTGTGTGTGTGTGTGTGTGTGTGTGTGTCACATTTACTGCAAGATTTTGAAAAGTTTGTGAAACATGAAAGCTGTTTTCAAGCCCCGAGCAATTTGGAGATCTGCCCGCCGGCTTGGGGATCGCTCCACACGAACCCTGGTGAGATCCACATTAGATGTGGAAGCTCTCCGCATCGAGGAATGGGTTACAATCGGAACAAATGGCTGCTGAGACCAGAGTTGCGTATGCTTTGTGAGGTTTTTTGTGTTATTTTTTGTTTTAACACAATAGTGGATTTGGGCTTCGGAATCCAACCGGGCCATAATAATAATAATAATAATAATAATAATAATAATAATAATAATAATCCCTCTTTCCACATTACTTCCCGTTTCAAGTTTCACGATGGTTTGGAAAGGGATGGTTAAGGTCAGCACGAGTGTACGCACATCATCAAAAATTCATGATTCAAATCTTCGTCGATCTTTGTAAAGCGGCTCCTCGCTGGGAGGTGCTTCTTCCCGACGAAGATGACATGCATCCCAAGCGCGATGTCCTTCACAGCGTGAGAGGTGCTAGCAAAGAAAACGGATGAACGGATTTCCCCAAGGGCCTAGCATCTCGCGGTCCTGCGTGCTTCGTGGGGATACACAACAGTCCAGGAAGAATTCTTTGGCGTCAGTGCAAACCTGTGATCATAAGCCCCGCCCCTAAGCGATAACAGAAGTGGTCTTGAGTGTGGACTCGAGTATTTGTGTCAAGAGTGAAAACGCCTTCGGGGCCATCGAGAAACATGGACAAAACTTTTAAGGTGGTTCTTTCACACAAATACCCCCCCCCACCAAGAAACCCAACCTCCCCTCCCCCAATGCATGTTTTATGTGAAATCCTCCAGGCAGCTTTGAAAGAAACGAAAAAGAAAGCCGTACGAGTTGGTTTTTTTGGCTCATGGGCTCGTGTATGATGAGTCATAAATATCATAAATGTTAACGAGAAAAAGAAAAGCAACAGACAATAAAAACCTCATGAACACCAAAACATCACACACCGAGGGCAAAACAGACACTGCGTGTATGAACATGGAGTGCTGCTGGAAGTGAGAAGATGGAAAAAAGAAGGGTGAAAAAGGAAAATGGCGGCATGGAGGGGGTACAACCGATACTGTTCCCGCCTCACAGCTCCAGAATCCCCCACCCCATACCCGGCCCCGCCCCCACCCCAGCTCCATCCTGACCCCGGGTTTCTGTCCGCGAGGCTTCCCATGATCTCCCGCTTCCTCCTCGTGCTCCGGTTTCCTCCTGCCGCATGTCATGGAGGGATCCTAAATTACTCCCAGGTGTAAGATGATGTTCCAGGGTCCCGTTCTGCTTCCCCCTCCATCAGCATTCCCGGGATAGACTCCGGATCCAGCCCTGCGGAGAGTCCAGATCCAACCTGGGCGCTCTTTGCCTTCATGGTGATGACATATAAAACATATAGATCTCACCAGGCTACATGGTGCCGTGACCCGAGGGCGTGGTTTTCCCCACTGCATCCTTGCTTTCTGAAGTTTGCAGTAGAGGAGGAGAAAAAGAGGAAGGAAGGGAGGAAAGACAGAAAGGAAGGATGGATGGAAGGAAGGAAGGAAGGAAGGAAGGAAGGAAGGAAGGGAGGAAGGAAGGAAGGAAAGACAGATAGGAAGGAAGAAGGAAAGACAGACAGAAAGACAGGAAGGAAAGACCAGAAGGAAGGAAGGAAGGAAGGAAGGAAGGAAGAAAGGAAAGACAGATAGAAAGACAGGAAGAAGGCAAAGACAGACAGAAAGACAGGAAGGAAGGAAAGACAGATAGAAAGACAGACAGAAAGACAGGAAGAAAGACCAGAAGGAAGGAAGGAAGGAAGGAAGAAAGGAAAGACAGATAGAAAGACAGAAAGGAAGCAAAGACAGACAGAAAGACAGGAAGGAAGGAAGGAAGGAAAGACAGATAGAAAGACAGGAAGGAAGGAAGGAAGGAAGGAAGGAAGGAAGGAAGGAAGGAAGGAAAGAAGGAAGGAAAGACAGACAGAAAGACAGGACGGAAGGAAGGAAGGAAGGAAAGACAGACAGAAAGACAGGAAGGAAGGAAGGAAGGAAGGAAAGAAGGAAGGAAGGAAGAAAAGAAAGAAAGAAGGAAGGAAGGAAGGAAGGAAGGAAGGAAGGAAAGACAGACAGAAAGACAGGAAGGAAGGAAGGAAGGAAGGAAGGAAAGACAGACAGAAAGACAGGAAGGAAGGAAGGAAGGATCCCGCAGCATCCTCTCAGCCCACTCCTGTGCATTTCATCCTTCAGTCGCACACACACACACACACACACACATGCTGCTGTTGCTCTGCGCGCGCGTGTGTATATACTGTACAGACGTGCGCGTGTGCGCTTGTGTGATTCCAGGCACGCAAGCGCGCGCGCATTTCTCCTTCTTCTTCGTCTTTTTCTTTTTTTTTTTTCTTTTCCCCAACCCTGCAGCTCTGGATGCGGGACCGAGGAGGCATCACACACACGCACACGCGCGCGCACACACACACACACACACACACACACACACACACACACACACACGAACACACACAGAAAGAGATTGGGAGAGAAGGAGAGGGTCGTGGATAGAGCTCGCGGACGCCAAGGAGCCACTTTGGATCTAATGTGATATCGCGGAATGGAAGTTGAAGGATAATAAGGGGCGACCGAGTGATCATCTGCAACCCGGCCGGAGAAAAGAGGAGAAGAGAGAGAGAGAGCGAGGGAGAGAGAGAGAGGGAGAGAGGGAGAGAGAGAGAGGACCTGCTGCGATGTCCACTCCGATGCTGGAGCTCTGTGGAGGAGAGGCGATGCTGTGAGTGAGTAATATTCCCATACGCATCATTATATAGATAGATATACATATTGATGTCTCTCTCTCTCTCTCTCTCTCTCTCTCTCTCTCTCTCTCTCTCTCTCTCTCTCTCTCTGTCCGTCCATTTTTACGCATACGCTCTCCAGGAAAAAACCCCAACAACAAGAAAAAAAAGTGCACCGCATCCTAAAATTCCAGACGTGCGCGTGCTACCTGTGGGGAATGCAGCGTTGGTGTGCATTAGTCTGATTTTTTTTTTTTGGTTCTTTGGTGTTAACCTGATCTCCGGAGGTCTCGGGTGCCGAAAAGCCGCACGCGCAGGAGGGAAGGCAAGCTGCGTCGTGCGCGCGCCATGCAGGGCATGCTTTGCGTATTGAGATTTGTTGTCTGATTGCAGCAAACTGGTGGTGGCTAGTGGTGATGGTGTGTGTCCAAAGGAGACAGAAATACAGTATGAGTGTGTGTGTGTGTGTGTGTGTGTGTGTGTGTGTGTGTGTGTGTGTAGGTGGGTGTGTGTGAAACTGCTTTGGGTGATCATGCGAGTCTCCGGAGTCTCTGCGTCCCGAGCGCAGGATTAATAATAATAATGATAATAATAATAATAATAATAATAATAATAATAATAATAATAATAATAAAGAGCCTTGTGCGCGAGCAAAGCAGAGCAGAGGGATCTCTCATGGATCTCACACTGCGCTGCAGTTAGAGCAGCCTCCAGCCGATCCAATCTTCTGCTCCATGGATCTCTCATCCTTTTGGTTTTGATCCCCCGCTTGGTGCACTTTGTGTCCCACTTTCATGCCATAGTTTGGGTGAAACGCGCGCGCTCCTTTCAGACCGTTCTCACACGACAGCCGTGTGCTGTAGACATGTAGGTGTGTGTGTGTGTGTGTGTACAGTTAGGTGTGGAGAAGCACGACGCTGAATGCGCTGGAGTCGCGTCCTACAGCGGAATGAGGTCCGGCACGAGGCGCACCGACAGGGGGCGCGCGTGCCTAAAGCTGCAATCCGCTGGACTTCATCTACACACAACAACACACAACTACACACAGCTACACACAGCTACAAGACATTTAAATACAGCTGCACACAACTACACACAGCTACACACAGCTATACACGACTACAAGACATTTAAATACAGGTATACACAACTACAAACAACTACAAGACATTTAAATACAGGTATACACAACTACACACAACTACAAGACATTTAAATACAGGTATACACAACTACACACAACTACAAGACATTTAAATACAGGTATACACAACTACACACAACTACAAGACATTTAAATACAGGTATACACAACTAC
>JAQLOM010077919.1:0-16649 GCA_030068315.1 Chrysichthys thysi
ACCGTTAAAATGTTGGGGGGGGGGGGTTGGTTCACTGTTAAAATGCTGCCGGGAGGGGGGGGTGTGCCGTTAAAATGTTGCGAACTTTGGGGTGTGCCGTTAAAATGTTGTTGGGGGGGGTTGCTTTTAAAATGTTGTTGCAAGCCACAAGATGTTCCGGGTTGGGGGGGTTAAAGGCTCATATTCCCAGGCGCCGGGCCTAAGCGGAAGCAGCGTGACTAGCGCTTACATTTGAACTAATCATTTCATTTGTGGACGGCATTTTTATATCGTCTTTACAAATTGTTGTTATCTGTGTGAGAGTTATTTTACTGATGTTGAAAAGAAGTAAATGCCTATTTGGGAAATCATTATTTAAGAAATCTTTTATCCAAATATATAAAATTCTTTTCACATTTGAAACGGAAATGACGCATGACCACTATTTGTTGAAAAATAAAATTGGTAATGAATAAAACTGCATTTTATTTTTTTCCCTTGCACTCAGTGAGCGAAGCCACTGGGGAATCAGCTAGTTCTCTCATAAAATGCATTTATTAGCATGGATTATGAACGTGACAAATCACCAAGTAGAAAGTCAACAGCTAATTGGTACCGAGACATCTCATAGTCATTCTTTTTTTTTTTCACGTATTTATCAATCTGTCCCTGATATAGACTCTCAGTTTGATCTTCATTCAACCACAAATGACAAATCCATCTAGCCACTATCTTGTCACCCAGAATCTCCTCCACAACAAGTCTACGGTCCTCGTCCACCTCAGGAAAATCAATACTATAATCCAGTGTTCCCTTCTTGGTCTCCAACTTCTTTCTGACATTGTCATCTCTTTTTTGTTTTTTGATGATGTGAAATTCCACATCACCGGCTGGCGGCCAGTACATAGTATACACACAGCCCGGTCTAATTACCGGACACCACATTTTATGGGAGATAAAAACATATATGCGAGTCATTCAAATTACTTAATATTTGGTATACCTGTTCTCAGATATATATTGTAACAGTCTATTAGAGTTTAGATAAAGTCTATGCTCTCCTTCGGCAAAATTATGTCCTATTTTTACGAGCCAAATTTTCAACACTCTCCTGTAACGCTTTGGGAAAACCGATTTGGAAAATTTGAGAATATGGTAATAGCATTGGTTATCCCTGATAACGTCATCAACCTGAATACTGGAAAAACCACTAATCCAGCCGATTTGAAGCGGTTTTACTGGGGGTGCGCATGCGCAACCAGTAAAGTCCGAAACAGTGTCGGGGTGCAGATTAGCCACCGTGATTAGCATGAATACGCATGTACCTAACAGTAGAATAGCTTAGAAACTGATCACTGCACTGTAAAAATCCCAGCAGGGTATGATGTAAGGCATCACATCATTTTATATTTCCGCTATTAATGTTACAATTAATAAACACAGCTTCCCTCATGGTGGTGTGGTGTGGTGCTAGGCACTGTTGTCTCACAGCAAGACGGTCCTGGGGTCGATCTGGGCGCCTTTCTGTATGGAGTTTGCATGTTCTCCCCATGTTCTTGTGGGTTTCCTCCGGGTACTCTGGTTTCCTCCCACGGTCCAAAGATATGCACAGAGGGGATTAGGCTAACTGGCTACTCTAAATTGCCCATAGGTGTGAATGTGAGTGTGAATGGTTGTCTGTCTCTGTGTGGTTTGGCGACCTGCCCAGGGTGTACCTCGCCTCTCACCCGAAGTCAGCTGAAATTGGATCCATCACTGCCCCCCCCACCCCCACCCCGAACAGCATTAAGTGGTATAAGATGAGTGAGTGAGTTTCCCTCACAGGCTTTCAAGAAGACTCAATATTATTTTAAAAAAAAAGAAAGAAAATAAAAACCTCTCTCAGCTCTTTCACTTGGTGCAGTTAAGGCTCTGAGTTACTGCTCAGTAGGTCTGCCAAGCTGCCACTTTTGCACCCCTGAGCAAAGCCCTTAACCCTCTTTCATGAATGTTGTAGCATGCCTGACCCTGCACTCTATGCCCTTTCTAAGAAGCTGGGATATACAGCACATTACTGCACTCTAATATATATGTGAAAACTAAAGCCGTCTTCTGTTTCTTCTGTATATTCCTGAGTGAATATATATTTACCCAAGTGTGCTTAGAGGCCCCAGCATGAGGTTCTTCAGTACTACTTTACTGCACCTGCTAAGGGTCACAGTTGACCTATGCCAGAAACACTGAATGGGACTTGTCCATCGCAAACCACCATGCACACACATTTACACACTCCTTCATACCTAAGGGCTATTTGGAGGAACTAATCCACCTTGTGGCAGGTTTGGGTTTTTTTTTTGGAGGAAACCAGAGAACCCAGAGAAAACCCACATGGGCTAACAATCAATCAGAGAAACTGAATACAGACATTACCCCAAGCTCACGTAAAAACCAGAAGCCCTGGTACTGCAATACGGTGCTGCCTGTATACAGTGTCCAAGATTCTGTGTACAATTCTATCTAATTAGGATAGAATTGTACAATTATCTTATTGCTTCAGCTTAATTAATGAAAACATAGTTTTGCTAATCATGTCTTCCTGTCAGCTTATTTACCACCTTGATCCTTGGGTTGCAGATTAGTTCTGCTCCAAACCACTTGTGAGTTGTTTCGGATAAAATTGCATACATAAATGCAATATAGGCTAATAAATACAAAGTATTATGTGCTACTAGGAGATAAGTAAATCAGGCTGCACAGTGACAGCATGAAGGCCTGAATGTGATGCAAGTTGCTGATTTTCACTCTATACAACAAATTTTTTTTCAACGAATCTAATGATTCCTTTAAGTAGATTTGTTCAGAGGAATCAAATCAGTTACATGAGTTTCCAGTGTCCGTCCCTAAATAGTGGTGGGATTTAGGCTCGCTTACGTCACAGGCCAACGCCCCCGGGGACTGAGCGCACGCCCGACAGCAGACATGTGTCCTGCATGTCCTTCTCTTCAGCAGCAGCTCAGTTAAGCTCATGCTAACATGCCGTCTAGACCATTTTGAGCTAAATTGATCCATAAATAATGTATGCAAAGACTCAAGGAACGTGTCCATATTAATATGAAAGTAATAAATAAAGGTGGCAAGGAAACTTTACTGCAACCAGAGCTAGTTTAGAAACTGCATCATCATATAACACCTGCCAGTCTGGTGGAAGGAGTTTAAAAATATTTCAAATAAATATTGTGTTTAAGTTGAGTCTAGGATTTATTTGAAAGTCATTTGAATAACTCTACTTGGGCTTAAAATGGTCTTTACTTTTATTTTAAAAATGCTAATTTTTAGGATTAATTAGTTCATTTCTACTGCCTAATATAATAATGTGTTTCATGCAAGGTAAAAATGGAGTCAAGCACTTGTTACCTTATAAATTCATCAGGCCTTTATCATTATCCTTATGAAACAGGAAAATATTATGGGAAATATAATTAGGGACTTTAATTCTCCTACCTGCCCTTGAAACTCCATCTGCTTCACATACCTGATTTCATTGACTATAATTAGATCTCATTAACATGCACAACATTACTCAATGTAGACAAAATCAGAGTTGTCAAATTGTAGCCGTATAAAGAAGAGGTGTTTGGGGTGCTGCTATGTATGTATGTATGTATGTATTTATTTATTTATTATTGTGATTTTTCTTAGCATTTTGCATATTATTAACAGTATGCCCTGCCATGTGCATGTACTTAGATACAGATGTAGCAATCTGTGCTGCTGAGCATTTGGTCATCTAAAGAAGTCTCCTTTTGGGAAAAACCCACTATTCACTGCCTGATAGTGGCAGTAGGTCAGAGGACTGCTAGCTGACCAATACGTTTTTGAGGTATAAACCTTGTTGTAAGACCTAAGGAAGAAGTCCACACAAGGAGAAAAAAAACTAATCAGGGCTGTGGTAGATCTGGAGTCCATTCTGGGATTGATGGAGGAGGGAATACATATACCGCGAGCCATAACAGTTTATCTCACAGAACCACATGTCATGTTTTTGGAAAGGGGGAGGATGCCAGAGGATCGAAAGGAAAGCCACACAGACAAAACGGACGAATTACCAAAGTAAATTTCCGGATAAAAATAGCAAAAATGGTATCGGGTTATTTTATTCCTGTGACTATTTAGTTGTCAGTGACTTTAATTACTAAAATATTTTGGTTGAAGATCATGTGATGTTATTTCCTTTCTTTTTTAAAAAAAATTCCATTCAAAACCAACATAGTTTATTTGCAAGATGCTTATATCCACAACTTGTGAGACAAGTACAGTGTTTCCATGTTAGAAATAACATGTGATAGGTGTAGGGAATAAATCAAACACAGAAGTTTCCATTTGCTCACCATGTTGTTATGTACTGTATTTTCCAGCTGGTTCCATTCTGGCTGTACATTATATAATAAATAACAATAAAAGTGTTTCTAAAATGCTACTTTCATCTGTGGCCAGTTTCTGTTATGTGGGTAGCATTAATATTTCAGACCATCAGGAGCTAAATTATGCTGGTACGTTTTAAAAATAACCGTATACGCTTTTGGAAAATATCTTATATATAGCCACTTGAGAGCAGTTATTTATAAGCACTTACAAATCGGGGGAAATGAAAAATGGCAAAAAAGAGAAAAACGATGTTCTCATCTATAAGTCAAAATGCATCTGATTCTGCATGTCTGACAAATAGCAGTGATAAAAAAAATCGACACAAAATGCATTTTCTGACAATCATCCGTCCTCTGAGATGCCCTGTGTAACAGTTTTGCAAGTTCTGATAGCGACTTTTTTCTTATCTCTCTTTTATAATACTTAACATTATCTCCATCCACAGCAGAGCCTGCACAAATGCACTTCCTAAGCCCGTAGAAGTAATCAATACACAAATCTGGCATCGCTCATTAATATCATAAACATTAGGCTTTGTTGATCATTTATTATTTCGATAGTCATAAGCCTAAAAGTATATTAGCCACTGCGCAGGACTATTGACACCTGCATCAGATTATCGTCTTGATGCATAGCCACATAATATCAATACCCCTCACTGACACACACATGAAGATGCAATCAACATAACGTACCTACTAAGAGACGGATCTTTATATATAGCTACCTCCATATATGCTAATGTCTGCTGAGACCTCCTTTGAGCAGATGTTCCATGAGAAACTAAAGCTTGGGAGGTTCAGTGAAGGAAAATCGAAGAATAACCTTTTCCACCAACTGCAATGTCAGTGCAAATAAACCTGAAGCTAAGCATGAAACACATGAGCTAATTCTTTACATTAAGGTTTATTTAATTAACATTGTTTACTGTTTATGAACTTTCTCAACTCGTGAACTTTTGCATTACCATAAATACTGTTTAGAAAGTAACACGTATTAATTAGGGCCTATTGACAATCCGTGACTAAAAGTACGAAGCCAAATGACATTACTGCGCATTCTTATATGCTGAAACTTACTGAACTTGTCTCTAAGTAGTTATATTAAAACTTTTTGACCTTAGTTTCCATTTTTGCCAGTTAACAACAACTAAATGTACATCAGTGTTGTGTTTCATATTGATTATTGTGGGCTTCATTTTACTTACTGATAATACGAACAATACTGCCAAGTTTTCTATGGCGAGTTCTCATTTGTGTTCTTGGCACAAAAACTGTAATTGAATGCTTACGCGTGACTACATACACTATATGTACTAATTATGGCTGCTCGCCTTACAAGCAGATCTTTCTTTAGGGAATTAAAAGATGAGTTTTTTCAGAACATATTTTTTTATTTCCTTGCAAAAGTAATATATCCTCATAGAATTAAATCTCCATTCCATGATCTCCAAATCTACATATTGGTGCTGTATTCAAAATGCATGATAATTACCTCCATCATTGAGACAAAATCTAAATGTTGGGATTCTGGCTCCAGTTCTGCTCAGAATCCATATAAACTTTGTTGTTTTAATCTGCAAGGCTCACTTCTTTGCACATGGCATTGTTCTGTAGCCTATTGTTCCTCAGATTCTGTACACTAAGGACTAAAAATTTTTCTTCATTTGTGTTCTTTACATATTGCTTATGGTCATATTAATATTAATGTGGTTGGATTCAGATTTACAGACAGCAAACCTGTTGGCATCAGGCTGAACAGAAACCCTTCACTCGCTTCCTTTCTGCCCAGTAGAAGGAACCTCCTTGTCTGTTTCATTTTCATCATTTAACCAGTTACCACACTCAAGCCTCTGGATTCAGTTGGCCTTTCTACCCTCAGATTTATTGCTGGTGACATTTACTGTACACGATGTTTTGAATGCTAAAGCTGATTCCCCTCGATGTGTGTGCTGCAACTTACAGTGTAATTGCCCGAATGCCCCTTTACCTCTGTATATGTCATATATATCTATCTATTTTGACCTTGAGAAATGGACTCTATCAAACTCATTTTATTGACTGGATCATGTGAGAGGGCCCTTGAGTGTGCAGTGATCTTATAAGACCTGGTTTTAGTTATTGGTCAGTTGTGTGGCACTCCAAAGAACACAAGAATGCTCAGCTCACCTGAATCCTGTAGTATTTTTAAACATACAGTCGATCCTCTCATCTACGGACCCCACATTAACGGATATCGGATGCAACGCACAACATCCGCTGCACTGAGTACATAATCCATTAGCCAGAATGTCCGGTATGAAAGTTTAAAAAACCCCGGGTGTTGCGAACTGAGTCCAGTAGTTCAGCAATTGTCCACTAGGTGGCGGTGGCGGTGGCGTGCATGCTACTAGATGCTTACAAGCGTCGGTTGAGCTGTGGTCGTTGTGAAGCTATACTGTTTTTTTGGCGATTATTTGGAGTTTTTCACTGTTTTTCTGATCCAGTGCTATCATTATGCCACCCAAAGATAGGTCTAGTGGTAAAAGAAAGCGTGTCAATCTTAGTATTGGCCAGAAATTAGAGCTCATTAAGAAGTCTGGTGTTTCTGTCTCCTGTTTGTGAGGAGCATGGTGTGAACATGCATAAGGGAAATGACAGTTACAATTGTATTTACATATTTATTTACATTATTAGTATTTAATGTACTTACCTATTTATGTTGGTCGTTGGTCGCACACTTCCTTCACATCATCGGAATATTCACGTCAATGGACAACCTCTCCCCCAGTTAGTCTGTTAATGAGAGGACTAACGACTGTAGTTGTTTTGTTTTGTTTTTTTAGCTTATGCTTTACCTTATTTGGGAATTTCTGTTATGTTATTTCTGTTCTGTTCTGTTCTGTTCTGTTCTGTTCTGTTCTGTTCTGTTCTGTTCTGTTCTGTTATTGATTCCATGTTTCACATTTTGTTGCATTTGGTCTATTGGTTTGTTTAAAACTAACTGTAACTGTTTTGGTCGTTTTGCTTCTTTTTTTAAAACATGTTTTTCTGTTTCTAGTTTATTTTTGGAAGTAACATTTTATAATCATAAACACAGAAAATATAAGACAAATAACAGAAAACAACAGCCTTGAAATGAAAAGAACCATTGATCCATCCATCCATCCATCCATCCATCCATCCATCCATCCATCATATATACTGCTTATCTGTTAAGGGTCACAGGGAAGCTGGAACCAATGCCAGGTGAGTTCAGGTGAAGGGTGAGGTTACACCCTGAACAGGTCGCCGATTTATCACAGGGATCACACAGAACCAAACAACCATTCACACTCACATTTAAACCTATGGGCAATTTAGAAGAGCCATTTAACCTAATCTGCATGTCTTTGGCTGTGGGAAGAAACCAGAGCACCTTGAGGAAACCCATGGAGGCACAGGGAGAACATGGATGCAGAAAGGCTCCAGTTGGCCGGCAGGTTTGAACCACTGTACCAGTCAGCTGTATATTTATAGTATACAATAAAACTATGCATTTACTCACATATTTATCATTAGAAATAAAAGAACTTGGTTTCTCTTAATTTTTTATTCTCTTCTCCAGTTAAATGCATTGCCAATACAGCCTAAACAGTGAAATCGAATCGAAGTTTGTTAAGACAACGCTGTAAAGCAAAATTCTTCGTGCAGGGAAACAAATTGCCTATTGCACTCCCCACACAGCAGTGATTTACTGTACAGTATCTGCAAATGCCTGAGCTCTTAAAGTAGAGCTCACTCATGCTGGGCTACTAAAGTGCCTGCGGGGCAGGTCAGTGAGCAGTAATAATCTTCATGAAAGTAGAGTTTGCCAGCTTTCATAGTTGCTCCCAGCTGTGCCTCACATTTATGCCCTCTCAGTGTTCTAGAAAATCAAAGACGAACCCCTCATTCTTCATGGTCAGATGAACACTGACTATCAGATGTATTTGAAACACATTTGATTTCAACTGCTTGTTTACCCACTTTGGGTACACAGTGAACTTTCTTGAATTAATCCAGTACTGTGATGACACACTCTACCTGGAACAAGATGCCATGTACTGGGCAATAAAATAGCACACCACCCACACGCTTTCAGCTAAGCCTGGACACGGTGTTTATTGGCAGAGATGCTTAGTATCAGATTCGACTGCAATTTGTACACAAAGTTTGTCAATTGCTGAAGATAAATGGCTTCAGTACGTGTGATGCAACTTCCAGTGTAAAATCCCGATCGCACGTCAAACACAATACTTTGACTTTGCGGACTCTGTCTAACTCGTTTTACTGACCGGATCGTGTTAGAGGGCTATTGATTGTTCATTGATCTTGGGATATCTGGTTTTCTGTAGAGCTTGCATAGTGTCACATGCTGCGTGTAGCTCCTGTCATAGTCATGTCTGAATCCACAACCAATGCAGAAGCCACCACAAATCCACATTAACCCATTAGCTTCCGTGGTCCCCATTTGGGGATCATATAATGAATGGCATACAAAATAGATGGCGTGTGCCATGATCCCCATTTGGGACTTTGACTACAAATTGAAATTTCAGAAATATTAACAGTCATATTTCTTGAAAGTAGATGTTTTTGTTACTATTTGGATGTAAATTGATAGAAACACATGAAAATTTTCAGAACAAAAATTTGTCAGTTAATGGGTTAACATTGGCTTGCTGCTAAACCAACATCAATTTCATTGACTTCCATGAATTCCATAATCCGCAATCAGGATACAATCATTCCTTCACCATCCATGGTATTTTTGTGAAGTTTTGGCATTCTGGTGGGCATTTCTGGGAGCTTGTTTCCCTCTTTGTTGTTGCTTAGGTTTTGTCTTTTTCTTCATCCCTAGGGCTGCATAGACTAGTCAAGTATTCAACTAATACATTCACTAGTTTCTGATTTCGGGAGCCATTGACTAATTGGGTAGGAGGAAGAAACTGTGAGGCAGACAGTAAGGTGATGTAATTAGACAGTAAAGACAGCCGGTAAATCTACTTTGGTAATCTAAAAATATTTCGGAATAGATATAGTTGATTTTACAGTCTGCTGCACATTGTGGAAGATTAAACAGAGAAAGTCTTATTTTTATGTTTTTTTTTCTCTTTTTGCTTTAGCAGGATTTTGTCAATTTAATATTATTTAGTATAAAGTGGGGCGGCGTGGTGGCTGAGTGGTTAGCACTGTCGCCTCACAGTGAGAAGGTCCTGGATTCGAGCCCCGGGTTCAACACAGGTGCCTTTCTGTGTGGAGTTTGCATGTTCTCCCCGTGTTCTCCCCGTGTTTGCGTGGGTTTCCTCCGGGTACTCCGGTTTCCTCCCACAGTCCAAAGACATGCACAGTGGGGATTAGGCTAATTGGTGACTCTAGATTGCCTGTAGGTGTGAATGTGAGTGTGAATGGTGTCTGTCTCTGTGTGTAACCCTGCAGTGGATTCGCGACTCGCCCAGGGTGTGTCCCGCCTCTCGCCGGATGTCAGCTCGGATTGGCGTCAGCTTCCCCCCCTTGACCCTGACCAGGATTAAGCGGAAGACAAATAAAGACGAATAGTATAAAGTGCAGAGAAATGCAAGGCTATTTGAAAGAGCCCAGACTGAGCCACAGTTGCAATAAGGGTAAGGTATCCACCTGATGCGTTTTTTTCTGCTGGCAGAACCCACAACCTCATTTTCAATGCACTTTTCTAAAGTGCTTAATGTTGCTAGGTTACCAAAAAAAAAAAACTTCCAGTACTTCAGCATTCCTTCACTGTGAACGTGAAGTCTCTTATTTACAATGAAAACAATGGAAAGAAATCGCATTTATTTCAAATATTGATCATGAGAACCCTTTAGTGATAGACTGTAAATAATTGGGATGTCACCGACAGCCAGGATCAGTTTACTCCTCTGTCATCGTTGACAGTGTTGCTATCGCAAGTCCCACCACTTCGTGATTTCAACTGGTCAGTGACAGAGAAGTGACATTGATGAGCTTGGTGGTAGTCCAAAATTTGGAGCTATTTTCAAGTGAAAGTGCCCTGAGCACAGCGGGGGGAAACGCTGTATGCTGAAGGGGGGTTTGCGCCAAGGACTCCGAGCACTGTCAACACCGAACTTCATAGGATTTGTATAGAAAATCGACACTGCCAGCACAAAAAATACCAATTTGCTGGACCTAAACCTAAGCTTAGAGTCAGATCAGCAGTGCGTGCCAGCACAAAAAGGCCATTCCAGGCACATTTCTGGATGCTCCTAAGGTCGGAGTTGAACATGGAGACATTACAGTTTCCATCCAAGAAAGGCTACTGGTTGAGATATAAGGAGGGATCTGAGCTTCCATGTTGCACACGCTCAGTTCCACAATTAACAGTTTTACTTGAACCGCCACGTCGGTCACCTGAGTGCATTTTAGCAACATCCTTTAGTAGTGTAACATGATACACAGATGTATAATTTTGCACATTCATTGCAACAGATGTGGAAATCTATTTAGTAATCTGTTTTGTCCTTCGTTTTGATTTGGCTTGCCCTGGGTTGCTGTCTTTGCCTGACGTCCGCCTGTTGCCTGTTTTAGACCATGAGTTTGTATGCTGAATTGGAATGTTAATAAACACTCATATCCATCTGCCTCCACATTGTGACACACACTGCACATGCTATATTCGTACACAATGCCACTAGTGCAAACTAGTGTAAATGCTGTATCTTCTCACAGTGTGTTGTGGTTCCTTGTGCTCAAATTGGAGCCCTCAAGGTGGATTCTGTTGCTGGCAGACTTTAATCATTAGTCTCACTCTACGTGACAGCTGGGAGACGAGTTCAACCCATCAGAGGTCAAAGAATCATCTGTGGACCGGATGTGTATTGCTTGGGAATGGGAAGAGTACATGGGATTAGAACAGATCCTCTCTGTAAATAATACAACTAGAATAAATACAAGGCAGGGGAGAGCTACAACTACGCATTTTTGGTGAAACGGATAATGATACGCCAATGTCGGGTGCAATGCAATTACTTTGGAGGGATTGTAGGTTATGTTTAGTTTTCTTATCATTTCAGAACATGTGTGATGAGCAGAAACACTGACTGATGAAGTGTGTAAAAGATTTACTGTGCTACGTGATGAAATCTCTCAGAGTGTCGAGTTAACAACGACAGATGAAAACTGTAAGATTTGATTCGACACTGGCTGGGGATTTTGCTGTGGGATTTAAATTTTTTTTTTTTTTTTTTTTTTTTAAAGAAACCATTCCAAGAAAGAGTCTATCAGTGTTGTGCACTTTGCTATATTCCATTCTGTACCAAAGCAAACCTCCGAGCTGAAATGTATTATATTACAACAACCTGACATCCTATATGTTCAATATTCCTGTGAGAAGTTAGTGGTTGTGTGGGTACATAATAACAATGGCATTTCAGAGAATAAAAAAAATTATAATCCCAAATATGGGCTAAGGTATCCCTGTTAGCTCCTGAAAACAAAGCAGCGTTGCAAACCCTTTTCAGGGGAAAGTAGTTAAAGCAAGCTCAAAAAGTAGCTCGAAGCCTCTAGGTCACATGTGTCAACTCACATCCTGCCCGGCGTCCAATTATATCTGAGATCATTTTATATGTCTCTCTCTCTCTCTCTCGCTTTTTTTTAACAGCTCAGTGATATGAAGCGCCAACAGCACACACAAACTACAAATCCCATAATGCAGCACAATAGCTGCCTTACCGAATGATAGTCTACCTGCAATCATTCCCGTGCCAGTTACGTCAGATCAATCAAGTACCTGTTGATGTATATAACCCTAATTTCAAGTCAAATCTAGCCCCTAACAATGGCCAAGAGAAAAGCTGGTTTTGAAAACGGAGCCTTTTCAAACCGGTGGGAGGCTGAGTATATGTTTACTGACATCGGCAATAAACCCGTCTGTCTTACCTTACCCCAAACATAAACCAACTTGTTGCCAAAAAAAGATGCCAAGCATCTAGTTCTGACAAAATGGCATGGAAATTTTGCTTTGTTATTATTTTAACTTTTACTTAAAAGCACAATTTTTATTTATATTTTCAGGTTTTATTTGCAGCGTGCTCATATTTTGAATTTGTATCATTTTGACAGGAGATATTTTCATTTAAGTCATTTTAAATTCAGGTTTATTTGTTTTGGAATAATATTGGATCCTGTCTGTTTCGATTCATATTTATGTTCAAAAAACCTTTTTTTAGGTTTTAGTCTGTCCAATAAATGTTTATCCTGTTCGGCATGTAACCTAAAGTGTGCTTTGAGTTTTGGCCCCCTGTGCGATTGAGTTTGACGACCCTGCTCTGGGTGATGTCACAGACTAATTTCATCATCATCATCAACGCTATCTGCCAGCCACAGGGTGGCAATAGCTGGCTAGGAGATGCTATTCCATAACCGTAATTTACGCCGAGCACTGGCTGGGACTTCTCGGCGGCACACATGGCACATTCACACCTGTGGGCGATTTAGAGCAGCCAAACCACCTACTGTGCATGTCTTTGGACTGTGGGAGGAAACCGGAGTACCCAGAGGAAACCCACGTGGACATGGGGAGAACATGCAAACTCTACACAGAAAGGCACCCGTGCCGAACACAGGGCTCGAACCCGGGACCTTCTCGCGGTGAGGCGACAGTGCTAACCTTTTATCATCAGTGGCATATCAAATTTCAAATAAGCGTGCATGAAGAAGGAAGATGTTCACTTAGAATATAACACAACAGAATTTTAGCATAATAGATTAGCATTTATTTCAAAATGAATTATTTATTACACAGCCAGACATTACACCCTGATGGTGAGTCGACCAAACCTGCTTTGTAAATTTTTATAACAGCGGCTGTGTTGTGAACTGAAGAGCTGTCTCAAGTTCAAGAGAGTCATTCATTAATGTGCTGAAAAAGTTGCTAGATTTGTCTCTAGACTCTTTTTTGAAATAAAAACCTGTACTAACGTTGGTTGAGTACACATTACCCGACTATTACTGTAGTACGTTCCAGGACAACGTGAGCGAGTACTAAGGACACGGTTTGGATGAACTATATCACCATCTGAAATGTTCTTTGACGTGGATGATCAGACTTGGCAAGTAGGTACGTATGTTATGAAAAAGAATTCTTCAACAGCATAAATATTTAAACGGTTCCCTTGGTAATCAGAGGTTCCCCCTGAATTATGGGATAGCGTAGTGTGATACATTGCATATTGATGTAGTAGATCCTCTGGGTGCCTTCCATCATCTGGGTGAGTACTATTAAATGCCTACTAAATATTCGGACACCCTATGTACTGCTTTTTGTGTAATAATAATATTAAGGAAGTAATGTGACCCGTGCTGGAATAATGAGGAACTTTTCAAAAGTGAGTTATTGTTACCTCCACATTGTCCATCTAAAGACCTTCAAAATGAGGCATGGTTTGTTGAAATTGGACAAAAAATGACCGAGTTACATCCAACTGAAGTCGACCACGTCTAATGGGGTTTGGAAACTCGCTTTCCATCGGTTCATAAAAGCATTCTCTATGTGTGGGAATTCCATGTGTATTATCAGGAAGTAGAGGAACTACGCTTTACAACGATACCAAACATGGGTAGGGGGATTCCCCCGTCTCGCCGCGAGTGCAATTTATCATGGAATTTTACAACAAAGGACAAATTAATGAAGACATACGAATGAACATAATGAACAAAACCTTAAAATAAAAGCAGTTCTCTTGCTGTTTTATCATGGGGATCAATAAATGAGAGCTTTATGGACTCACTTTTGAGAAAATCTCATTTCAACCGAATCCATGTTTTGCCTCTTAGCTCGCGTTCCGTCTCATTTTGCCAGCACGGGTCTCATTTGGATGCAGTAAAAACCTCTAAAGGGTCATGGCCAAATCTAGCAGCATAGTCTCTAAGTTAGCCACAGTGGCGAAATTTTTTTTTATCATGGTATGGCTCTTAAGGGAAAGTATTGAGACTGTATTTTTTTTAAAGACTATAGTTTTTTTCTACATTATGGAAATAATGAATCCTACATCATTTGAAGACGTAAAATATGCAGTAAAAAAACTTTCTGTCCTAAACAAAAATCCTTAATGCTGTTTTTGTATTCAAAGAGAACCCTGAATCACGATATATAGAAATAAAATTACTTCATTGCTTAATTCATCTTCAGTAGGCGTGAGGTGGGAATAGACCTTGGATGGGACCCCAGTCCAGTCCGATCTCAGGCCATTCCCACCCACATCCACACCTGGTGGCAATCCAACTACCAGATGTATGTTTTTGGGAGGAAACCTGAAAGAAACCTAAGCAGACACACGGGGAACAGGCAAAACTCTGCACAGACATTGTCCTCAGCTCAGGCTTGAATGTGGTCCCTTTAAAACGATTTGTTTTTGCTCACTGTCACGCCAGATTATGATTTAGCTCTTACCAGCTTATCCAGCCTTCAGGAAAAGGCATGTTATCCAGAAACTGGGCCAGTGTAAATGCACATTCTCATTAGCGCGTATGTCTGTGTGTATATGCGTACACAGAGAAACAAAGATGTAGTGAGAAAAAGGACGATTATTCATCGCCTTTCTTATCACGTAGACGGCTAAGAACAGAGGGTGAACGAAAGGACAGACTGATCATAAAAAAACAAGAGAGGAGACATAAATGCTCTGTGAGAAGGGTCGCCCACTGCCTACAGCTTCACCCGTAAAAAGCTGTCACCCGACCAAAATAAAGATTATAGAAAGCAGTGAATTGAACGAGAGTGCCACAAAAAGACTGGGGAGGTCGCATGTTCAGAGGATGAAAAGGGACAGCTGGAGACTACAGATTATGTCATTGCACGTGAGAGGTAAACAAAGGGACGTGAAGGACAGGAAGTTTGACACAAGGGGACCAGCCAGGTTTGCAGTGCCTGTTGCTTTGAAGCGGTGCCAGGCATGTTCAGCATGATACCTGTCACTTTATCATCCTGACATCACCACATGCAAGTCAATCCACACAAACTCTGAATATTCAACACAGCCACAGCGTCCTAAATATCTTTAATGAAGTCATCGACATGCACCTTTCAAAGAGGAGCGTGGTCCTGCTGCTACACGGTGCACGGTCAGGATTATCATTTCATGAGCATATGTTTCTCCCAGCAAGGAAGAGAATCAAGCTAGGAATTGTCTGGCACAGAGATATTTAAATATTGACACCATCAGGTGCAAGTGCTACACTCAGTGTCATTAAATTCATGCGCAAAGCTGAAAAAGTAGAAGGTGGAATGGAAAAGCTATTTTTATGGCTCTGTCTGAAGAGTGAAGAGGAAGCGATATGACGGTGCCTATATTAAAAGCTATGACTGGCAGGGTGATATGATAATTCGGTTTAAATCGCTAGGGAAAATCCAGTGCATGTCTTACTTTTTCACCTGCAGAAGAGCAAAATCCGCTTTGGCTAAATAAGTCAATCAAAACCATTCTGATCAATCTGGACCACTGATTTCTATTTTTTATGCAACACTCAAGATAAGAGACTGATAATTCCATTTAAAACAATATACCGTATGTTGAAAAGGACATATTGACTCTCTGAAGCCACAAACAAGGGACTTTAAACCTGACAATTAAAGTGCTACCTACATCTATAAGCATTGAACACTTATATTGTTTTTTTTTTCATAAATAAACCCATGATGGCATCTTCTAATCCTGACCCTGTGAGATGACTTTGACGTCTACATGTAATACATTACTTTACATCAAAGAACAAAGAAAAGAGAAGCCGAAAATATGTGTTGTTATTTAACAAGGGTAACTTATTAATATTGCTCTCTGCCTGATCCATCGTGCTGCCCTAATTCTGCTTGAAGTTATTATCGCTTGAAATAAACCTCTCTTTACAGAAAACTTTGCCATCAATATCAATTCAATTCCCTCACTCTAACTCATCTTCCACCACTTAATCCTGGAGATTAGACCCTGGGTGGGTCGCCAATCCACTGCAGGGCTGACACACAGAGACAGACAACCATTCACACTCACATTCACACCTACGACCAATTCAGAGTAGCCAGTTAGCCTAGCCAAAAGGCACCCAGGTCAACCCCGGGGATTGAACCCAGGACCTTCTTGTCAAACCCAGTGCTATTCACAACACCACCGTGCCACCCTTGCCAACTTATACAATTTAGAGTAGGGGTCTCCAACGCGTCGCTCGCGAGCTACCAGTCGCTCACCGCCCCTTCTGAGTAGCTCGCCAAAGGCTGAGCAAATACTTAATTTTAAACAG
>JAQLOM010080018.1:0-16572 GCA_030068315.1 Chrysichthys thysi
TGTTTTGAGCTGCAGAGCATCCGGACAGAAGAAAAACTCCTGAAAGGCATAGTCATTAAAGTGAATTGTTTCCTTTTAGAAACAATTAAGGTATATACTGTAAATAAACATTTACAAAATCTTTGTGTAAATATCTCATTTCACAATGAGTAGCAACGCTTCCGGGTGTGGCTGGGGTTTCCCATCATGCTCGGAGTGCATAATTTGCATAGTGGTAAAGTTGTGCGTTTTTATTGAATTTTAACTGTGTTCAGTGTTTTGTTAGACTGTCAGAATGTGTCTTATGTTTTGTTATTGTTAATTGGGGGATATGTTGAGTGTTCTCTGTTTGTGTTTGTATCTTCACCATCTGTGAGCTGCTGTTTCACTTGAGTGAGGTGGCCAGTTCAGCCGTGAGTGATTGAGGTGCAATTCTGTGCTTGCTGTGCTTGCATACAGGCAAGTTCTATTTAAGAGCAATATGCTGCCTCTGCAGGCAGGGTGTAATAAAGCACTGCCTCCTAGCTGCTGCTAGGAGATTTTTCTAAGTGCTGGATATTATCTCTGCTATAGTATGGTGATCCAGCTATGGAGTGAGTTCTTCTCCACCATGGTATGTATCTGCGGCTTATAGTCCAGTGCGGCTAATATATGGAAAAATCAATTTTCTTTTACAAATTAGTGGGTGCGGCATATATACCGGTGCGCTTTATAGTCCGGAAAATACAGTAAATTATGAAATAGATAATTCCATGAAATGAACATTGCTCACGACTCGCGAGTCACAACATCCAAGTCCGAGTCAAGCCTCAAGTCTCTGAGGGCAAGTATCAAGTCAAGTCACAAGTCTTTGTTGGTGCGACTTAAGTGCGACTCGAGTCCGAGTCTCAGACTCGAGTCCCCATGTCTGGTAACTGTGCGACTCCTCTATTACACCCATCTCTAGCATTGACTGAAGTTCCTCCTGAATTACATGTTTTTTATGTTCCGGGAGGCAATAAGGGCGTGTGCGCATGACCACGCCTGGGGGGGGTCTCGATATGGTGCTCCACGAGATGCGTGCAGCCAGGATGGGGCGAGAACACGGGGTGGAATGGGCAGTGGATTTGGAGCTCACCTCCGGTCCTAGCTCTGCTCTCTCCAGAACCACCTTCGCCAGCCCCACAGGCACCACCTCAACCCAGCATTTTAACAGGCTGAGGTGGTAGATCTGACATACTTCCTATCCATCCACTTCACCTCATAGTCGAGATCACCAACTCGCTGTGTAACCTCAAAAGGTCCTTGCCACTTGGCGAGCAATTTCGAGTGCGAGGTGGGCAGTAATACAAGGACTTTGTCTCCCGCTACGAATTCCCTCAGGTGCGCACCCCTGTTATACAGCCGAACCTGCCTCTCCTGGGCTTGCCGCAAATTTTCCAAGGTTAATCGTGAAAGCATGTGGAGTTTTGTGCACAAGGCCAGGACGTACTGAATTTCATTTTTGCTAGAAGATGGTCCCTCCTCCCAATTTTCACAGATAATGTCCAGGACACCGTGGGCCTTTTGCCTGTACAAAAGCTCAAATGCGGGAAATCCCTTGGAGTCTTGGGAGACTTCACATACTGCAAACAACAGGGGTTTGAGCCATTGATCCCAATGGCATGCATCTTCTCCAATGAACTTATGAATCAAATTTTTAAGCATTTGGTTAAACCATTTGACCAGCCCATCGGTTTGGGGATGGTACATGCTGGTACGAATCGATTTAATTCCAAGCAGTTTGCATAATTCATGGAGGGTGTGTGACATAAACGTTGTGCCTTGATTGGAGAGGATCTCTTTCAGGATCCCCACCCTGGATATGATTGTAAACAGTGCCTCCGCAACACTACATGCGGAGATGTTGCTCTGCTTTGGGGTACTGTGTTGCATAGTCCACAAGAACCAATACAAAATGGTAGCCCTGTGTGTACCGATCCAATGGCCCGATGAGATCCATGCCAATTCACTCAAATGGATTCTTGATTAGTGGAAGGGGCTGCAATGGAGCCTGAGAAATGGCCACTGGACTCACCAGCTGCCGCGCACCACCAGTGGACATCGCCGCGAATGCCTGGCCAATAGAATCGGGCTATGAGACAAGCTAGTGTCTTATTCTGTCCAAGGTGCCCTGCCTTCAGATTATAATGGGCCACCTGACAGAGAGGTTCCCAGCGGCTCTTTGGAAATCACAACTGTGTAATCTGTTCGCCTGTCTGCTTTTCCTGCGTCACTCTAATACAACCTCTCTCTGATAATAGAAAACTACGGATAGGCCAGGCCAGTGCCAGGCTGGAAGGGTGGACCATCAATTACTTTCACTTTGTCGAGAGTGTGTCTCAGAGTATCATACCATGTGTGCTCCAGGGGGAAGTCCCCTTGGGGATCTCCCAGAGGGGAGAAACCCCAAGGCTCTTCCCCCTCTGTGTCACTAGGATGTGGTGCAGACAAGGATGACTCTGGGACCGCCTCTCCAGTGAGCACCAGCTGGGACTTTCTCTGTGCTCTATCTTGGCAGGACCCACCTGCTGTGAGCTTCTATAGCAAGCTAGCAAACCCCGGCCAATCGATCCTCAAAACCAGCAGCTGGGTAAGGTGGGGATTAACTGCCACCTTCACAATATGGTTTTGCCCCTGAAATAGTATGTGCAGTGGCAACAATGGATATTTGTGAACATCCCCTTGTACCCTGCATTCTGTCCCTGATGCCATGCCGTGACTCATGCCCTGATGGATGGAGGTCTGGCCCCCTACCCCCCGAATGCACCAGGGTGAGATAGACCACCCCTTGAATACTCACTGGTATGCGGTGTGCTCCGGCTCGATTGGGGGCAGCCGCTGGCATGTCGGGGATCCGGACCACCACTCCAACTTCCATCACCCTACACTGATCCTGTCGATGTCGCAGCTCCCCGCAGTGCCAGCAGACCAGCCCGGATGCACCCTGGGCCCTAGCAGCTTGAGTCAAAGACACCTGGGGATGAGACAACACATCAGCTAGACAGACCACGGAAGAAACCGGAGGAGCGGCCCCGCTGATCAGGGTGGCACGCCGGTAGGAGTTGACTGGGTGGCGCCGCGGGGCCAGTATGGGGGTACAGACAGACACACATGGAGGACAAGGGGTAGACAGGCTTGGGGATGACAGAACTGGAGGAGAAACAGGGGTTGAGTCAGCTCCATGAAGTTTCCTTCGGTCCAGTGTCACTGCAAGGTGATCCTTTGCAAGCCAACGATGCTGGGTGATGACAATGGACCCATTTTGTGGTCTCCATGGGTAGGCGCTGAATAAATTGCTCCAGTGTGACGTGCTTGACCATCTCCTCTGGGGTGCATTCCTTGGGCACAAGCCACCGCTGACACTCACCTTGGAGCTGTTGCGCATACGCGAAGGGTCAGCTGACCTCTGCCAGCGTCAGCTGCCGGAAATGCTCACGATGTTACTCTGGGTTTCAGCCAACCTGCTCCAGGATGGCGCGCGACAGCAGCTCATAGTCCTTCCAGCTCTTGGGCTGCCAGCTGGGCTTCCCCCGACAGAAGTGGCAGTAGTCAGGCCGCCCACTGGTCCTTGGGCCACCCACCCAACCCTGCCGTTTGTTTGAACCAGATGAGAAATGCCTCCGGATCATCCTGTGGCCCCATCTTGGTCATCGTGACCGGCTTCGCCATCCCACTGCTCCCTCACTGCCTGCAGGAGGCCTTTGACCACCGCACAGTCCTCAGTCTGGCTCTGGATTAGTGCCTGGAATCGCCCCTCCTGTTCCTGCCAGAGGGCGAGCAACTCCTGGCAGGAGGCAGTGAGTGTCTGCACCAAGGTGGTGAACGGGGAGGCATCCATGGAGTTTGTGGGCAGCTATAAGTCTCGGGTTTCGGCACCACTGTAATGGATCCTGGTATGGCCGTTAGGAAAACATAGAGACCCAAAAGGTAAAGTCACTCACTGTCACTTTTATTTTGGCTTTTCAGCTCAAACCAAGCGCTATCACACACTGACACAGACACAAACACCCACAAAACTTTCCAGCTGCGTGTCTGTCCCTCTCCACTGCTCACTGAGGGAATAAAAAGAAACACAGTTAATGAGCCCCAGGTGCATTCACTCACTACTCCCATCTCCGACCTCGTTCTCCCCAGCAGGTGGCGCTTGGCCACACCCCCACAATATGTTTATAGGTTAATAAGCTTTTTATTTGGACCTTATATACTGTGAAGCTGCTTTATGAAAATGTCCAATGTTAAAAGCACTATATAAATTGACTTGAATTGAATTCAATTGAATTGAATTTACTTTATGCACTTGTAAAAGATCTCATAATCTAATTTCATCAAAACATTGCTATGGGTCATTTCTGTCAGCAAGAACTTGTGTAGCTGGTGGTATTCATTGATATTCACTAGCATACTCCAAATAATCCATGTGTCTTTAACAAATGAAAGTAACCTGAAGTTAAACCTGCCTCCTGAGGTTTAATTTAAACCTCAGTTTAATCCTGGAGTAGCAATAATATTCCTTCAGGAAATCATCTTAGTTCATTCAGGACTAGGACTATTTTACACCATGACTGAGAAAGCAGATTTTTGTTTATCTGTGTTAAAAGGCCATTTAAATTTAGGACTAGCTTTAATATCTGTCTGGGACACTGCCCCTATATAATCAAAATTATTTTTATTTATAAAAAATTACGTTTCATATAATTTTTCATCACAACAATGTGAAAAAGCCTCTGTTATAAACCATACAGTAGGTATGTGCTGGCATGAAAAACATGCCTGTACCCACATGCACTTGAAACTAAAAAGCATTTTAAGTGCCTAATGTGCACACCTGTGTGATCATTCAGGCATTTGTTGAGAAAAGTGTGTGTTAGTGCATATCTGATGAGAAATAACTTTTGGCACATGATTTTTCACATTTTGACTTTTTAACACACTACTATCAGAATTTTAATTTTAATGTAAACAATCATGTTTCATATCATTTTCCATCATAACAATGTGATAAACCTATAAAATATATGACAGATATGTGTGGATGTGTTTGTAGTAAATGCAGGCCTGTAGAACTGTGAAATCAAGCTGTATGCTTGAAATGACGATGCTTGTTTTCCAGGAGGAGTACCACAAATCCAACTAAAGATACTGATTAAGTCTCTGGTTTACTAAGCAGAATGTCAGGGGTTCAGGCCCCAGCACTAATTTGGTCACAACATTCTTATTGTACGTTAAGACCAAGCATAGCAAGATTGTCTAAATTTGCTCTGGCTGCTCTGCCAGTGATGCTGTTGAAATTCGTGGACACTCTGTTAACATAAATGAAATAGGTGGCTACTAGCTCATTCTGAGTGCTTTGTCTTTCAAATTTTAATTAAGAGACAGCTGCAAAGCAAACAGAGATGTCAACAGATATCTTTGTACTGACTGACCTCAAGTAGGGTATAGGTTAACCTCATGAAATATTTAAAATGTAAAGTTAAGAAATCAACAGACAAAGGACAATAATGAACAATGATGATTCTGTGTTTGATAAGAAAAACTAATTAAAAGCTTTTTGTGAGGTGTGAAGTTATGTTGATTCTAAGTGTTATGTCAGATTTTAACATGCAGATTATGGGACACATTCATGAGCCTTGTCCCATGCTTCATTTTTTTTTTTTATTTCCCTGTATACAAGCATATCATAAATAATAGGAAAACCTGCCACTGCAATGATTAATGTTTCATTCATTTTAATTGAGAACAGTTTGAACAGAAACAAAATTTACACAATTCTTTTTCAGCTGCCGAACCACATCATAGCTCCTTACCATAAAATTGCCCAGGCTTCAATTTCTGATGTCTCCACCACACAAGATGCAACCACCAACATTCATGCTGCCAAGAGACACTGGCTCACATAGAAAATGAGTCATTTTGATGGTCTCGCATTGGTCTGAAAATATGGTGGACTTATTCCTCACCAGCAGATGTAAATTTATTATTTATTGTTTTTACAGCACTAAAATTGCATTTTAATGTGCTCTTCATTAAGATATTAAAAAAAGTTACTTGATGTTAAAGATGCCAACACAATATGTCACAGAGTGGAGACAGGAATAACTTTTAAATATAATCATGTAAGATAAAGACAATCTTAACATACCGGTAGTTTTAAGAGAAGAAGAAGAAAAAGATTTACAAAATAAATTCTCGTTCAGGTTCTCATTTCTGATGCATGCATGAAAATGTTAAATCGGATTGTAAATGCCAGTTATCAAAGACAGTCTCTTTTCTTCCTTGTACAGCACATAGGGTGCCGAGTGGCTCCCATGGGGATCGGTTGACATTTCTGTAGCTAAGTTCATTCTACAGGGTGAGGTTGCTAGTGCCGCGCCCAACCTTACCCTAACTTGGGACTCGGGTTCATGCGCGCACACACACACACACACACACATATGGGCAATTTAGAGTAGCCAATCCACCTAATGTGCATGTCTTTGGATTGTGGGAGGAAACCGGAGTACCCAGAGGAAACCCACGCGAACACGGGAAGAACTCCACACAGAAAGGCACCCGTGCCGAACCCGAGGCTCGAACCCAAGACCTCCTTGCCGTGAGGCGACAGTGCTAGCCACTGTGCCTCCCATCAAAGACAGTATGTTATGCCAAAATAAGCTGCCAGACAGACTTGCATAACTAATGTTCCAGATACTCTTGAGTAAATAGGTAACTGCTTAGGTAGTTTTGTTTTTTGTTTCGCTAGAGTCCCAGATTCAAAACTCCTCAAAAATCCTCTAATCATCCCTTGAAGACCCACACTCTTAAATTTTCACTATGGTTGAAAAAAAAAACCAATTTGCTATTTTTTCTAAGCCATCATCACATTCATTGTGAAACATGACAGAGAGATTGTTTGGGTGATTAGGTATGGGAGAGCAATATTAGAAAAAGGGCAAGGGAAATGAGTGTGTAAGAATGTATATATAAGACTTTAGGTGGAAGAGAAAGAGGGAGAAATGGAGCAGCAGAGGACACTTGGCTGTGTTGTGTAACACTTGGCTAGTTGGACTACAATAACATCTATTCTCTCACAGTTTTTGAACTCTTTAACCTTCCAGATCTGTCCTTCCCACACACAACTACAGGCAAATCACAGATCTCTTTCTCTCTTTGTCTCCCTCCCTCCTTTCCTCAGTCCCTCCCTTCTTCACTTATGTCGCACTTTCTCTTTCACCTCTTTTCCTCCATGCTTTACTTGTATTTGCCCCATCTCCTCTGTTGATCTTCACTGCTGATCTCTTGTTCTCTCCATGTATGTGTGCATACGTCTCTGAGGTGCTGCTTCTTGTCGGCAATATGTGCAGATTTTGGAGCTGTGCCTCTTCTGTGCCTCCTGGGTCCTCTCTTCAGTTCAACTAAGCTGTTTGCATGCCTTTCTCCTTTACCTGGTATGTGCTCACACCACTTTATGGTTTTAAACAGTTTACTTGTGTTGATATTACACCAAGTGTATTAAAATGGAACATTGTTACTTATTTGTTCATGTTCCTGATGATGAATATGTGTAACAATCTGCATGTGCATAGTACCTGCATAGTGAACATGTTTATATCAGTGATTATGGTGCATAAACAGAATATTTAAAATAAAGTTATCCTAAGGTTAGGTTGCTTTTATAGTGGGGAAATTTGTGTAAATTAAATAAATTGGTTATTTGGTAAGTTTATATGCAATATACATTTTGTGTATGGGTATCCATAAGGGGAACTGGTTCCTCTCTCTTTGTGCTGTGTGGGTATTGTACACAGTGTTTTTGGATTACTTGTCATTTAACAAGCTCTATAGGAATTGATGAACTCAATGACCCTGTGCTTAGCTTAGGACACTCCCACTCACATGCACTTCCCTCTTTTACTCCTTTACTCACCACTGACTGTCTCTTCTCTGTTGCGCACACAAACACTCATCTTTTCCCCTCCCACTATCTAATTTATCTCCCCTCCTCCTCTGGTTGTTTTTATATTAACTCCCCCACTTCTCACTCACACTATTGCTCTCTAAAATGAGCTTTTTTGTTTTGATGAAACATTTAGTGTTGCCCACATACTGTGTGCAAGATAAGTCACTTTTTGTCGCCATAACATTTTGTTGCAATTGACAAGACCTTTATATTTAGTTTCTATAAAGAATGTTATGCCATAGGCCATTAAATGCAAATATGAGCTATAAATGGTGAAAATAAATATACATTTTAAATAGAAATGTTTCATGAGAAAACACAGTGGAAGTGGGGTTGCCAGGTTTACATCATACTGTGCCAGTTTTGGAAAATGATTAAGGAAGTGAAAAGTCGTCCACAGATAAGGCAAGATGAGATAAGATGAGATGAGATAAGATAAGATAAGCCTTTATTAGTCCCACGGGTGGGAAATTTGCACATTACAGCAGCAAAGGAAAAAGTGACAGTGCAAAGTTACAGTGCCCAAAAGATAGAGTCTAAATAACCAACTAATAATACTGTACTATACAAAATAAAATAATAAAATAATAATAAAGTGAAAACAAAATGTAATATATAAGAAGAACTATACAGAAGAGTATAATTAGACATGTCTGGATGCCTAGTATCAGTAAAAATGGATATTAGCAGATGTGTTAGCAGGAATATTGGATTACTGGAGAGGCACATTAAGCATAATGATTTTGTAGCAGCCAGGGATATCAAAAATATTGAATATTGCACATGTGTATAGCAACAGGAATATTTGAATATTGCACATCCAGTATATCATTGTATATAAGGTTCCGCAGACCTTGGTGAGTGTGTGTGTTATCGTGTGTGTGTGTTATCACGTCTGTGTGTGTATGTGGTCCACTGTGTGCTGTTGCTGCTTGTTGCTGCATCTGGAAGTAAAGACCTGTGGTATCTCTCCTTCATGCAGCATTGGTGCAGTAGCCTCCCACTGAAGGAACTGCTTAGTGCAGTGGGATTAATGGGATGGGAGGCATTATCCAGAAGAGATGACAGCTTAGCCACCATTCTCCTGTCACTCACTACCTCCACTGGGTCAAGGGGACATCCCAGGACAGATCTAGCCCTCTTGATCAGCCTGTTCAGTTTCATCCTATCCCTCACAGACATACTGCTACCCCAGCAAACCACAACAAAAAAGATAGCTGATGCCACCACGGAGTCAAAGAATGTCTTCAGGAGCGCACCCTGCACTCCAAAAGACCTGAGTCTCCCTAGCAGATACAGCCTGCTTTGTCCTTTTTTATAGATGGCATTAGTATTGTGAGTCCAGTCCAGTTTATTGTTAAGGTGAACACCCAGGTACTTGTAAGACTCCATGGTTTCGATGTCCATTCCCTGAATGTTCACTGGTGTAAGTGGAGCATGTTTATGCCTGCGAAATTCCACCACCAGCTCCTTGGTTTTTCCAACATTTATCTGGAGGTGGTTCCATTGGCACCATTTCACAAAGTCTTGGGTCAGTTCTCTGTACTCTCTGTCATGCCCATCAGTGATAAGACCAACTAATGCAGAGTCATCAGAGAAATTCTGGAGGAAGTAGTTGGTGGAGTTGTAGATGAAGTCTGTAGTATAGATGGTGAAAAGAAACGGAGCCAGAACCATTTCTGGGACTCAGTGAGGGCCGAAGATGGGCAAGGATTAACCGCTCCAGGGTCTTCATCAGGTGGGTTTGTCAGAGTCAGTGGCCTGTAGCCGTTGAGGTCCTTCGGTGTGAGGTCTTTGGTACCGGTACCACGCAGGGTGTCTTCCAAAGTACCGGCACTCTCCCTAGCTTCAAGCTTAAATTGTAGATATACTCTACTGTCCCACACTGTTGGTTTGCACAGGACTTGAGAAGTCTTGAGCTAAAGCCATCAGAACCTGTCGCCTTTCTTGCTTTGATCTTTCTGAGCACCCTCCCACCTGGGTTGTTGAGACAGACAGATTGCGGCTGGGTGATTGTGAGCTGGAAGCACTTGTTGAGATGAGGGACCAGTGAGTGAGAAATGGTCTGTAGGTGTGAAGTGTAGCAGAGATGTGTAGTGGGGCTGAGGTTTGAAGTAGAGCAGGGGTGGAGGTGGTATTGCTCACAGGGGGCTGAGATGGTGGTGGCTGCAGCAGAGAAATTGGGACAAGGAGAGGGGCAGATGATGAATCAGACCTGTTAAAGAAGTGATTTTCAGCTCATTCACCTACTTCTTCTCTCTCATAGGCTGAGAGCTATGTTCTCCATAGGCAGAGATGGTTTTAAGGCCTCTCCAGACTCCACTGATGTTGTTCTACTGCATCTCATTCTCCATCTTCCTCCTGTAGCTATCCTTCCCTTCCCTGATCCTCCTCCTCTGTTCCCTTTGCACACCCTTCAATTCCTCCTTGTTTCCTGACTTGAAGGCTCTCCTTTTCTGTTTGAAGAGAGTCTTAATGTCAGGAGTAATCCAGGTTTGGCATTTTTGGCTGATTTAAAACAATCAAACAATGTTTAATGAAAACAATGTTTGATTGTTTTAAATCAATGTTTAAAAAAAACAATGTTTAATGACAAACATGTAATGACAAAGGGAATGGTGCTATGGGTGCTACTAACTTTTAAAATTCACTTCTGAATTTTTGTGCATCTGTACACTGAAAAAAAGTTAGCATCTTGTTCATCAGATGGATGAGAAAATATTATGTATATTGTACATAAAAACATTTAGTTTCTCATCATAGTGGGGTTTCTTATACTTATACTGTGTTTATACTTATTAAATGTAAACAAATTCTTAACATACTAGTTTGAATTATGAACAATGGTTACAATGGCATAGCATAGCACCACTTTAGAATTATCACCTCACAATGCCATGATCTTCAGTTTGATCCTCAGCTCAGGTGTGTGTATGTGCATGGAGTTTCCTTCTACTCCAGGGCTTTGAAAATACATACAAATGTATTTTAAATTTGGTTGGCTGTAGAACCAATATACACATTTGAGTCAAGTAAATTAAATGAACTTCTTAGTCAAGACTAATTCCAGGATTTACCAGTTGTAGGGATGATATATCGGTCCTAAATGAGTGTTACAAAGCAATATTTGCATTACAATACCATAGGTCAATAGATAGATGGATGGGTGGGTGGATGGGTGGATGGATGGATTGCTTGATCAATTGATTTTATCCAGAAGAGGATATTGGGGAGAAACACAATTAAACATTACTTAGTCACCTAAGTTCAGGATTGAATCCATAATTTGGGGGCTGATAAACAAAAGCTCGAACACTGTTAGAATATTTCATTGCTATATTTTTATTTTTTATCATTTATATTTAACATTTACATTTAATATTTATACTGAAACTTAGAACTATTATCTGACAGTCCCTATCTAATGGCCTCAAATATTTAAATTTTGGCACCCCATGTACTGCACATGTGCATTTAAATAAAGTATTCATAAATTCTACATGTAAATTAAAGTAATATAGAGTTTAATACACTAACATGCATTTCAGTGAATATAGAATAATAGTAAAATTTTACAAAATCTAAAATCCTTATGTATATTACACAAATAACATAGAAAGGAGAAACAAATACAGTAAATATCATATATGGTATGAATAGTCAGCTCAATACAGAAATACATACATATGCATGGGGAGATGGGTGGATAAGCAAATCAATAGATAGGCAGGTCCAAATATTTAGACTCTGATGAAGTCCCTTTCAGCCTCTTTGATTCCAGAAGGCTTGAATGGAATTATTCTAAAACATCCATTCCTGTAGCCCATTAGGTGGCAGCATACAGCAGTCTGTGCTCTTAAATCTAATATTGGCTTGGTCTAAATATACTGTCCTAACATCTTTAATACAAAACAACATAGATCTATTTAATTAATCACAAAATCTTTTACTCATTTATTAAAAGCAAGCACAGCGCAGTGATACAGGCTGATAAATGACTTAACCATACAGCTTATTTTTATTCCCTCACAAAATTTTTATCATTAAATATGGGTTTAAAACATGACAGATTTTTTCCTTCCAAATATTTGTATTGTCTTCAAAAATACATATCTAGTACCTCTCATACGCTAACTGTCCACTGAAGGAAATACTAGTACTTGCAAAGCAAAAAATTCAAAATTCAAAATACAAAGATGGAGAGTGACAAATAGAGATAATAAGAGAGAGAGAGAGAGAGAGAGAGAGAGAGAGAGAGAGAGAGAGAGAAATTAAAAAATGATATAACTAGGTAAGATAGATAGTTAGACAGATAAACAAAAGAAGAATGCAAGTGGAACATCTGTATCTGTAAGGAGAATACAAGCACATATATCAGTGAGGTGCAAATTTAGCAGTTGGCACAAAGTTTCTAGCATAAAATGCTGAGAAAAAGCAGAGAATGGGGAAGTTTGAGATTAACATAAAAAGAAATCGATAGATAGAGATAGTAAGTAAAAGTGAGTGAAGCTGTGAAAGTGAGTAAAGGAGTCAATGTGTGAAGGTAAGTAAGTGAATGTGCCATTTCAATAAAGAAATGAAACTTATGGTAAAGCTAGATATTAGCATTTAGGCCTCAATCATTTGAAGTCAGTGGGAGAAATGGGCTGGACGGAAAATCATACACTTGTCACAGAGAAATGAAAAGACATGGAGTGCTTAGTAGTATTGTCCAGGACAGGTCTAGTAAGTTTGGAGGCATTATTTAAAAAATTGTCTGTATGGATATAATTGGAAAATTTTCCCATTCAAATTTTATGGGGAAAAAATGAATGGAAGTTAATGAAAAAAAATCAAGAGATAATAAAACAGAAAGTAGGGTTGGTAGAGTGCATTTTAGTATTGTAAAGAACATGTCTAGTAAGTTGAGGGTATCAGTTTGAAAACTGACAAGATGGAAGCAGTTCAAATGTGCTCCTAATCAAATCAATGGGAAAACTATGGAAGGAAAAATGGGGAAAAGGGTATGAGAGTGGAATATCAAAACTAAAAGAAGTCATAGCAGCCAAACCAGGACCTATGAAAGAATGATAGCCATTAGCCTGTTAGCTGTTAACATGTCAGCCACTAACCTGTTAGCCGTTAGCATGTTTGTTGTTAGCAATTAGCATGTTGGCCGTTAATATGTTAGCGATTAGCTGTTAGCCATACCACAGGTGTTCCTAAAAAAAGTGCCAGTATATGGGTATATGCTCCTAATAATGTGGAAGATATGTGTAAGTGTTCCTAATTAAATGGCTGGTGTACATGGTTTTAGCGTTCAATCTCTAGGAGCAGGTACACCTTGAAATGAGTAAGTGATAAAGAAATGAAATAGATAGGGACGCTAGATAAACATTAGCAATTATGCCTTGAAAAATGAACTGAAGTCAGTGGGAGCAAAGTGATGGATGGAAAAAAAACAGAAAGCTGAACTGATTCAGGGATGAAAAGACATGGAGCACTTAGTAGTTTTGCCCAGAACATGACTAGTAAATCTGGAGGTATTATTTTTAAAACTGACGATATCGGAGCAGTTTGAAAAATTTCTCATGCAAACTCTATGGGGAAAAAAGAATGGAATTGCCAATAAGCAAAAAATAAGGGATAATAAAACAGAAAAAGGAGTGATATAGGGATGAAAAACAGTAGAGTGCTTTTAAGTATTAGTAGTTATTTGGAGTTACAATTATTAGTATTTGCCAAGAACATGTCTAGTAAGTTTGACAGCATTACTTGGAAAACTGACAAAATGGGAGCAGTTCAAGCAGTGATCCTATTCAAAGTCAATGGGGAAAAAATGGACAGAAAAATACAAAAAGAGGGACATGAATGGAATATCAAAATGAAAACTCATAGTTGCTGAACCAGGAACAGGCCCTAGGAAACGAAGTTGTAACAAAGTTTCTACATTAAGCGTCAATCACGTTATTCATCCTGGAATAATACTAACAGTACGAACAAGAAGAAGAAGTGAAAAGAAGAAGCCACTAAGGGATAACAGTATAGTGCATGCTTTGCAAGTACTATGATAAGAAGAAGCATCCAAGGGTTAACAGTATAGTGCATGCTTTGCAAGCACTATAACTAGATGTGCATTTCCTGAAAGAAATACTAGTGTTTGAAAAACAAAACAGTTCAAAATAGAAAGATGGGGAATACATGTCAGCTTTTAGTGTGTTAGCGATTAGTAGGAGTGATTGAGGGATAAAAAGTGGTAGAGTGTTTTTCAGTATGTATCCCACATCCTGTAAGTTTGAAGGTATTAGTTTTAAAACGGTCAAAATGGGAGCAGTTAAAAATGCTTCTATTCAAAGTCTATGGGAAAAATGAATGAAAAATAAAAATGAATATCAAAACAAAGTCATAACCTCCAAACCAGGAACAAGCACTTTACAAGCACAATAACAATAATAATAATAATAATAAAAAGGAAAAGTGGCCAAGGGATTACAGTATAGTGCTTTGAAAGCACTATAATAATAATAATAATAAGAAGAAGAAGAAGAAAAAGAAGCCAAGGGATAATGGTATAGTACACTGCAAGCATTATAATAATAAAAAAAGAAGTGAAGCGAAACAGTATAGTGCTTTGCAAGTGCTATAAGAAGCAAAAAAAAGGAATAACAGTATAGTGACTGCTTTGCAAGGATTATAAAATATACATTTTACTGCAAGAATTAGTATAGAAAATGATAAGTACAGTACAGAACAGAATAAAAAGTGCAGTACAGAACAGAAACAGAGTTGCAATGGCAGATCTTCAGTGTCACCAGGCTTGTACCAGAGTTCAAGGCAAAAAATATTTTTGTCTTCTGCTCAATGGCCCTGTCAAACTCAATTATCATTTACATTTTCACATATCAAAGATAGGATAAGAATAACATTTAATTTAGTCAAATGTCAAAGTTAAGCACAGTGCCGTACCTAGGAGGCAAAACTCTCCATTCCATACACATGCAAAAAAAAAATGCATGCATAGTTGATCCTCGCATTAACGGACTAATTGTGGGAAGAGGTTGTCCATTGACTTGAATAGTCCGATGATGTGAAGTGTTTTAGTGTGGGGGTTAAAATAATGGAAATCCAAGGAAAAACACCACTAAGGTTCACAAAAGTGCTACCCAGGTTCTGTACGCATGACAAGCAGCATAATGACCAATATAAATAGGTAAGTACATTGAGAAAACACTGAAGTGAAAAACACAAAATAATCACCGGAAAAAAGTATAGCTTCATAACGACCACAGCTCAACCGATGCTTGTAAGCAACTAGTAGTGCGTATACCACAGCCACCTAGCGGACAATTGCTGAACTACTAGACACAGTTTGCAACACCTCCATTTTTAAACTTTCGTACCGGACATTCTGCCTAACGAATTAAGTATTCAGACCAGCGGATTTTGTCCATTGCATCCGATATCTGCTAATGCGGTGTTCGCAGATGAGATGATCAACTGTAATTACATTGGCAAAAGTCTTCATTATATTCAATCAAATTAAATCTCACATATGCAAATGTTAAAATGATTCACATGCTTTACTTTTAAGCATGATTGTAGATATACCAATATCAATTAATCACAAGCTATTGTATGTTTTAGGCATAAAATGATTGTTAATATTATTTACAAAAATATCATTATATATTTCAAGTGATAATTAACATTAACATTTTTTTAATTGAAAAATACATTCTTTTATAAATGCACATCCACTATGTACCACTAAGAGACCTGCTGATATCCTTTCTTCAAAAGATCAACATCTTCATGCGTGAGTAACATTTGCAGCTGACCACATGGACAAAGAAAAAGGCTTCTGAGGTGAAGTTTTATTGTCAGATGAGACAAAGATTGAATTATTTGGCCACAATGACCAGAAGTACAGAGGAATACTGTACCAAATGTTAAGCATGGTGGAGGTAGCATCATGTTTTGGGGCTGTTTTGCTGCCATTGGAACTGGTGCGTTGCACAAAGTGTATGGAATAATGAAGAACCATGTGTCTGTTCCATGAAATGCACAAATTTTATTTGAACTCTACTGATTCTTAAAGGAAAAGTGGTCAACTATACAACCAGTGTTCTTCCAGAAGCTTCTTGATGAAACTTGTAAAAGTATTAGGTATGCTTAATGTATATTTTTTTATCCTGTGTGTGTAATTTTGACCTTGTATTGATTTCTGAAAACCCAAAATAAATGAAAACTTGTATGTATGTTGTACAATCATTCTTCCCCAGAAAAAGAACAGGAGGAGGACTGAGACACAGTCACCACTCATCCAAATGTTGTTCAGTGGGATTGAGGTCAGGGATTTGTGCACATCACTTAAGTTCTTTCACTCCAACCTTGGCAAACCATGTCTCTACAAACCAAACATGCTCAGGGGCACTATCATGCTGCACCATGTTTTAGCCAGACACCTTAGTTACAGTTAATGGAAATTGTAATGCTACAAAATTGCAAACAAAATGTGGCTTGGGGTGGCACGGTGGATGAGTGGTTAGCACTTAGTTAGCGCTGAGCACTGTCGCCTCCCAGCGAGAAGGTCCTGGGTTCGAGCCCTGGGTTCGGCACAGGTGCCTTTCTGTGTGGAGTTTGCATGTTCTCCCCGT
>JAQLOM010080820.1:0-16556 GCA_030068315.1 Chrysichthys thysi
TATATATAATTTTTTTGTGTGTGTGTGTTTCTGGTTAGATACCCCAATGTGATATGGAACATTGCTTATTTCCATTTTAAATAGTAGCTCTGTGTGCAGCCAGTGTACCCACTGGAATGTCACTTTGATTAACATGACAGCTTGATGCACCACTACAGCAGTCTTATGTAAAACAGGCTTAAGAGGAGCTGCACAGTGAATGACATCTTATGGAATATTAATAATATAAATTTAAATATATCAATATGCATTCTGAATGTGGTCCACAAAAACCATGAGACTAGTAAGGAAAAAAAGCAAGGTGTTTTTCCACATTATCCAAATGTGCATTATGCAAAAGAGCTTTAAATACAATGGTCAGGGCAATACTTTCCACAATGCAAATTTGCAAGCACTAGAATAAGGAACAAAATAATGTTAACTATTTGATTAGGGGGAATCCTACTTGGGACAAAGATATTAAAGTTAGCCAGAAAATTCTTTATGCTAGGAAGTAGCCTGTTTTAAGTAGGCAGACAGCTTGGTCAATGTGTTCAGTGAAGGATGTTTAGTCATTTGTCCTCTGTTATTCGTAATTGCTTTATCTGTGATATATGTATTTTAGGTAGCTCTCTGATAGAGAAGATTACAGCATTAGAGGTGATTAGGAGGGAAGCAAGTGCCTTCTTCCAGCATGGGCCCTGGTTGTCAACAAATAACATGTGGCACAGAAATCTTTTTTGTCCAGGCACCCATTTGATTTGTGACACTCCTGCCACATTTCTATCATTCCTTACTGAACTCTGATACCTGACAGTTGTGCTTGTCTGATACTGCATATTCAAGGTGGAGGGGTGAAACTCAAACATATGCTCACTGACTTACTTTAAAGTGAATCTACATTCGAAACTCACGATCATCAATAGACTTCCTGTCACGAGTCGCTAGTTCACAGCAGGTCCGTGGCTTATAAGACGTTTGTTTTAAATAACTTTTTTTACATGCCATGATTTTATTCGTCTTCTTCCGCTTAATCCTGGTCAGGGTTTGGATTTTTTTTATTTTTTAACTAAAAATTGCGTTAAAGCCAACGAGTCTTTTGTCTTTGTCCAACTAACTGCTCCTTCAGCAGTACCCCAAGACATGTATGTGGAGGTGGAGTGGCCTTAGTTTTTAAGCACCAGTTCAATGTATGGACAATATCTGATGGGAGTTACTTATCATTTGAAATATAGTGTACTAAAATTGATTCTGATACCATTCCTGTAATGTGTACACTGGTCTATAGGCCTCAGATATGTCAGAAAGATTTTATTACTGAATTCTCTGATTATTTTGTCACATTATGTCTCATTATACAATTACATATTGTTTTTAGGTGATTTTAAGTCATTTTTGTTGTCTGGGTAGACTCTTGGTTAACAGGTTCGGTCACATCCTGCACAGTTATTTTCTAGCAGATTAATAAGGCTACCCATGTCACACTCTTGTCCTTGTATTGGCATCAGTTCTGTCATTACCACTCACAGCTCTCTAGTTGTGGAAGCTTTCTTTAGGAAGTTTTTCTATAGACAAAACTGATCTTCTTTTACTATGTCTCTGTCTGCCTCCATAACCAATTTTCCATTGGCCGCAGCTATGTTTGACCAATTCAGTCAGGTTCCTTTTGCTGAGCTCAGGGATATAGTAAAGCATATAAAACCCACAGTGTCTCAGTGATGTTGTTCTATCATGTATCAAAAAAGATACTTTTGATATAATTGATCCTAGTATTCAAGTGACCATTAATCCATGCTTTACCTCTGGTACTGTTGCTGGATGCTTTAAGCATGCTGTTCTGCCTTTGCTCAAAAAACAGAATCTTGATGTGAACTTTCCAAAAAAATTAGCTTAGGTATATTAGCCTAGCTTAGCACAGCCTAGCCTACCCAAGAAACTTTTCCACCTGGGGTGTTTAGAAGACATGCTTTTGAATTAAAATTAGCTTTTGAAGCACAAAAAAAAAAACCCCACATGGTAACACACATACTTAGTACACCAATACACAAGGTAACTCTGAGTAGTGGGAGAGAGTGAGGCGTCACACAAGGTGAGTGATGCATATATCTGGGTGTCGTCCGAGTACTTCTGGGTGCCATCCACATACTTCCGAGTGTCATCCGCGTACTTCCGTGCATCGTCCATGTACGTCCAAACATATCATACCTCATACGCTGTTACGCTGGCCTGCCAGCGATGCCTGCCTGCGAATTTTAAATATTTTCTAAATATTTAACATTTTTAGCATATCGCAATTATCGTAACTTCTCAAAAACCATAAGTCAGGCCATCGTAACTAGGGGAGCATCTATATATACATCCAAATATGCCCCTAATGAGTGAGCCTGTGGCGACGGTGGCAAGGAGAACTCCCTGAGACCAAAAGAGGAAGAAATCTTGATAGGAACCCATCCTCATTTGGGTGACATCAGATATAGTGCCATTATCACTAACTCACATCTATTACCAAGTGTCATATAGTCAAAAAGTTGTGTAGCACCAGATTCACTGCAGATTAAACATAATCTCTGTTGTGCTCAACTGAAGGAAATTTGAGTGCAAGACAGTTTGTGGTAAACAGATAATACCAGACACATTCAGAAATCTTCTTAAAATAATATTTTTCCCCTTAGCACTGGCGATGTACTAATTAGCCAATCAAATCCCTGATTAAAAATAATAATAAATACATTTTAAAAATCTGTCCAAATATAGTACAGTATCAGGCTTGGGGAATAATGGAATATATGGAAGGTAACTGTATGCCATTAATGTTACAGGGGGAAAAAAAAAAGATGTGATGAGATTACTGATACATTTAGCAATAACAGGAATTATTTATAGAATTACAGTCATGGCCGAAATTATCAGCACCCCTGGAATTTTTCCAGCAAATGCACCATTTCTCCCAGAAGACTACTGTGATTACAAATGATTTGGTATACACATGTTTTTCCTTTATGTGCATTGAATCAACACAAAAAAAGCAGAGGAAAAAAAATATCTGATTTGATATCACTTCACAAAAAACTCAAAAACTGTGCTGGACTGTGCTCATTGGCACTCTCAACTTAATATTTGGTTGTACACCCTTTGGGGAAAAAAAAACCTGAAACCAATCACTTCCTATAACCATCAACAAGAGCTTGTTACACCTCTCAACAGGAATTTTTGACCACTCTTCTTTTGCAAACTGCTCAAGGTCTCTCAGATTTGAAGGGTGCCTTCTCCCAACAGCAATTTGAGATCTCTCCATAAGTGTTCAATCAGATTTAGATCTGGAGTCATTGCTGGCCACTTCAGAACTCTCCAGCGCTTTGTATTCAACCATTTCTGGGTGCTTTTAGAGGTATGCTTGGGGTCATCTCATTGTCCTGCTGGAACACCCACGACCTCTGACACAGACACATCTTTCTGACACTGGGCCCTACATTGCACCCCAAAACCTTTTGGTAGTCTTTGGATTTCATGATGCCTTGCACACAGTCAAGGCACCCAGTGCCAGAGGCAGCAAAACATCTCCAAAACATCATTGAACCTCCACCATGTTTGACTGTAGGTACTGTGTTCTTTTCTTTGTAGGCCTCATTCCTTTTTCTGTAAACAATATAATGATGTGCTTTACCAAAAAGGTCTATCTGTCCACAAGACATTTTCCCAGAAGGATTTTGGCTTCCTTGGGTACATTTTGGCAAACTCCAGTCTGGATTTTTTTTTTTTCAAATTTGCAAAATGTTTTTATTGAAATAAATGGTGAAGCACACAATATTTTACAATACCATTCATATTTTGAATATAGATGAGATAAGTCACAAACAAACAAACATACAACAAAAACCCACCCCGGCTCTGTTCGACTAACGCACAATATACCATAACAGAAATATAAAAGAAAATGGTAAAGGTATGTTCATTCAGGCAGCACCTGTAGTTCTTTAAAATAGGAAATAAATGGTTGCCATTTTTGGAAAAACTTTGCTGTTGATCCTCTCAATGAGTATTTGAATTTTTTCCAATTATATAAAAACATAGTATCTCTAAGCCACTGAGAGATTTCCATTGTAATAGTATTACACGTCTGGCTATTAGTGATGAAAACGCTATGTCATTTTGCACAGAGGTTAGTGGGACTGTGTTATTAGGGACACAAAATATGCCAATCAATGGACATTGGTGTATGAATACCCCAAGAACATTAGACATGATGCCAATGAAACTGAGCCAGAATCCTTGTAGGTTTGGGCAGTAAAAAACAACAACATATGACTCAAATGGCAAGGAGAGCCATGACATCTATCATATTAATCCACCATGTCAGGATACACAGAGAGTTTTGATTTAGAAAATTGAACTCTACGTAGGATTTTGAACTGGATTAGTCCAAGACGTGCACAGGACATGGTGGATCTTATGTTTTCAATAACTAAGTCCCAAATTTCATCATTTAATTGTATACCCAAATTCCTTTTTCCACACAATCTTGATTTTGGTAAGTGGCTGGGCACTGAAGGATAATATGAAATTGTACCTTTCACATATGGATTAAGGGAGAGCAGATCCTCCCATGGCTGTTTTGGAGGAAAACTAGGAAAGCTCTTAAAGGTCTTAGAGACAAAGCTACAAACCTGAAGATAGCGGAACATATGAGATGTAGACCATAAGTAGAAGACAAATGAGAAAATTAATCAAAAATTCCATCCTCAAATAAATCTTTAAGAAACTTAATGCCTTTGTCATGCCAAAGAGAAAAGGTATAATCTAGACATGATTGAGGAAATAAATGATTATTTTTTATTGGAGCAAAAGAAGAAACTGCCCCAAACTTAAAATTATGTCTGAACTGACACCAAATCTTAAGTGTGTTCAACACCATTGGATTATCAGTATAATGTTTGATAGGTAAAGATGAGTAAATTAAGGCAGGTAAGGAGGATACTTTACAAAGAAGAAATTTATAATTACACTAAGGAATATCTGAAGTCGCAGTCCAGTAGCACAATTTGGAAATATGGGCAGCCCAATAATAATATTGAAAGTTTGGTAAAGCCAGGCCTCCACTGAGTTTACATTTTTGTAGGAGAGCTTTGTGAATCCTTGGAGGTTTACCAGCCCATATGAAAGAGCTAATCATCCTATCCAACAAGATGAAAAAATAATTAGGCAAAAAAAGGGGAATAGATTAGAACAAAAATAAAAATTTGGGCAAGATGTTCATTTTAACCATATTGATTTTGCCTACTAAAGAAAGGGAAAGGTTAGACCATCGTTTAATGTCAGATTTACTCTTTGACATTAAGGAAGTAAAATTTGCTGTGAATATATTGTAAAAAGAACGTATAAGGTGAATACCTAAGTACTTAAAACCAGACCGGCTAATGTGAAAAGGTAAGTCTGACTGATTAAGTAGCAAAAGCAGCATCGTCAATAGGAAAGCACTCACTTTTTGGCAAATTTAATTTATGACCAGAAAAAGTGCTATATTTATTCAGAATATTCAATATAGCAGGACCTGAGAGAACCAAATTAGATACATATAATAAAAGATCATCAGCATAAAGCGATACTTTACATTCTGATCGGTCACGCACAATGCCCTTAAATAAAGAAGAGGATCTCAAAGTAATGGACAGTGGCTCAATGGCAATGGCAGAAAGCAAAGGTGATAGCAGACAGTCTTGGCATGTGCCACATTTTAAGGGGAAATATTCAGAACGAATATCGTTTGTGTAAACACTGGCTCGAGGAAAAGTATAAAGGAGCCAAATCAAGGAAATAAATTTTTCACCGAAGCCAAATTTATGTATCACTGCAAAAAGATGTTGCCACTCCACCCTATCAAATGCTTTTTCTGCATCCAAAGAAATCATGATCTTGGGGACTACAGACGATTGTTCAGAATAGATTATATTACAAAGTGTACGAATGTTAAAAAATAACTGATGCCCCTTTATAAAACCATTTTGGTCTTTCGAAATGATCAGAGGCAACACATTCTCTAAGCAGAGCGTGATAGCGTTGGCTGGCACCTTTACATCCGCATTAAGCAATGAGAGTGGCCAATAAGAGTCGCAAGAATTTGCATCTTTGTCCTTCTTTAGAATTAGCGCTATAGATGCTTGAGTCAGAGTAGGTGGTAATAGACCCTGCTCCAGTGATTCATTGAACATTGAAAGAAGTAATGGTGCCAATTTACTGTAAACTTCTTGTAAAACTCAATAGGAAACCCATCCGGGCCTGGTGTTTTATTAGATTGCATTGTTCTGATTGACTGTCTTATTTCATCCAGCGAAAAAGAAGCTTCCGACTTCTTTCGGATTATTCAGATCTCTAAGGAATTCATCCATCTCTGTGGTAGTCATTGGAAATTCTGACTCATATAATGCGGAGTAAAATTATCTAAAAGTGGCATTAATCCGATGGGATCAGTGGTGAGGGCATTGGAAGAATTTCTAATTTGGGGTATCAGGCAAGAAGTAGCTTGATGCTTTAACTGATGTTCCAACAAACGACTTGCTTTATCCCCATACTCACAGTACACCCCACGCGTACGTAAAAGGTGACGTTCTGCATCTTTGGTAGAGAGAAAGTCATATTCAGCCTGTAACTCAAGGCGCTGCTTAAAGAGTTCTGGAGAGGGATTCTGTACACATCGCTGATCTAGTGAACTGATTGCAGATGAAAATTCAAGTCTAACATTTTATTTTTTTATTAGCTTGTGCAGAATAGGAAATAATTTATCCCCCAAGATACGATTTAAGTGTCTCCCAAAGAAGTGAACAAGTAGTAGAATCATTTTGATTAAATGACAAGAAGTAGGATTCCGTAATCGCCAAGGATCAACAATACCATAATGCATTATAAAGTCAGAGAATGACTCGGACATAGCGGACTGAGATAATCTTCGAGGGTTAGACCGGTCCAGCAATGGATCAAGAACACAGTTTAAGTCACCTCCCAAAGTCAGCTTGTGTGTGTGTCAAGGAAAGGGAGGGTGTGTATTAGTTTGTTAAAGTCAGCGTCATCGAAGATTGGGGCACATACATTTACCAAACAGACCCTAAATTGCAGCAAAGTACCTGACACAATGAGATATCTCCCGTTTTTATCGACAAGAACATCAGTTGGTGAGAACTGTACTTTTTTATGAATTAAAATGGCAAATCCTCTTGATTTAGAGTTAAAAATAGAGTGAAAGATTTGACTCACCCAAGGGTAGCGAAGCCTATGGTGGTCTTTATTGCGAAGGTGTGTCTCCAGTAGAAACACTATACCAGCCTTCAAATGCTTCAGGTGATTAAAAACTTTCAACCTATTGATCAGATTACCCATACCTTTGACCTTCCAGTTAATAAATCTGACAAGTGAGCCTGTCCCAGCAATGCTGGGGGTCACATTACTACCAACCACTCATAAAAAACAAAAAAAAAAAAATTGTGCATAGCCTAAGAGAGCCCCCACCTAATCGCACGCAGATACATATACCCACACCCAAAGTCCCCCAAATACTAGGGACAGCAGTGTAATACTCCAAAACAAGTACACTCACAGCAGTTCAACAACCAGCTCGGGGAAGAGATGGGAATACAGAGAAAAGAAGCAAAAAGTAATGAAAAAACTCCCTCATAATGTGAGATAAAGGCGCGGCATGAGGAACCATGTTCAGAGCAAAGAGAGAAATACAATAATAATCTATATACACTGCTATGTAAGAAGATACATTTTAAAAAAATAGAATCAAATATCTAAATGTAACAGCAGTAAGTACTATTGATTACAGCTATTGTACAGATCACCTGTTAGTCAGAGTCTCAACATAGGTTTTTGCATCTTCCACTGAGGAAAAGTTTCTCTCAACCCCATTTCTCTCAAACGACCAGAGAAGCTGCCTGAAGCCATTAAAGGCAGCATGGGCCCGAGCTACTTTGGCGGTGTAGTCAGGGAAAACGGAGATGGTGGATTCTAGGAAGTTTACCTGCCGAACCACTCTGGCCCGACACAGAATGATGACACAGTCACCATAGTAATGAAATCTGGCCACAATAGGACGTGGTCACGCATCGGGTTTAGGTTTCGGTTGGAGTGAGCGAAGAGCTCGGTCCAGAACTGGTTCCTTTTCTAGGTCGAAAGCTTCCTTTAGGAAATTAGCAACAGCAGCAGTAGTAGCTGTATTAGGGCCTTCAGGTACTCCTATTATTCTGATATTATTCCGTCTAGACCTGGTCTCCAAATCCTCTCATTATTCCTCTAACTTGGCTAGATCAGCTGTGAGAGTTTTAATCGTGGATTTCATCGCAGCAATGTCATCTGAGCAACTAGTGAGCGATCACTCCATTTCTGCCCACAGTGCCTTTCAGAGCTGACATGTTGGCCTCGGCAGTGGCCTTATCGGACTCTAGTTGTGATTTTAGAGCCTGCAGGTCAAGGCTGATGGTTGACAGAGCATCTCCGAGTGCCTTCTGAAGCTTGAACTTAAAAATATCTGCGATCTCTTTCCTCACTGCAGCTAATAACTCCAATTTAAGCGTTTCCATATCACTTACAGGCTCAGCCCAGGAGAGGTTGGCTTAACAGGTGAGCAGGGCGTGGAAGTAGCTTGTGAACTAGGCCTCACTTGAGTTGTGGCCCGAGCTTTACTTCCCTTCCTGGACATTCTTGTTAGCTTCAAGGGATGCTGAAGTATACCAGAAACACTCTCAAGCTGAGGTAAAAATAAAATTATGAACACGCATAAAATAGTATTTTAATTCAAGGTTTAATTACTCCATTACCACCCCTAGTCTGGATTTTTTATGTTTCTGTCAGCAGTGGTGTCCTCCTGGGTCTCCTACCATAGCGATTCATTTTGTTCAGATGTCGACAGATAGTTCGAGCTGAAAATGTTGCACCCTGAGTCTGCAGAACAGCTTGAATTTGTTTAGAAGTTGATTGGGGCTGTTTATTCACCATTCAGACTATCCTGCATTGTAGTCTTTTATCAGTTTTTCTCTTAAAGGAAGATTAGCTACAGTGCCATGTGTTGTAAACTTCTTGATTATTTTGCAGTGGACAAAGGAACATGATCTCTGGAGATGGAATTGTAGCCTTGAGATTGTTGATATTTTTCCATAATTTTTGTTCTCAACTCCTCAGACAATTCTCTGCTCTTCTTTCTGTTCTCCATGCTTAGTGTGGCACACACAGACCCACAACAGCATTTTTTAATTTAATTAACTCATTTTAACTAGTTTCAGGTGTGATTGCTATATTGCCAGCACCTGTTTCTTGGCACACGAGTTTAAACAAGCATCATATGCTTGAAATAAAACAATTTACCCACAATTTTGAAAAGAGTTTTTTGTGAAATTATATCAAATTTTGCTATTTTCTCTGCTTTTTGTGTGTTGATCCAATGCACATAAAGGAAATAAACATGTGTATACCCAAACATTTGTAATTGCAATAGTCTTCTGGGAGAAATGGTGTGTTTTCTGGAAAACAGGGGTGCCGATAATTTCGGCCATGACAGTATAATTTTAAAATATGCAAGGGTTGCAACAAATAATCAACAAAATCAATATATCGATACAAAAAAAATTATAATAATTTATTTTTTAGTTGAAGTGTGATATGAAACCTCCCTGTGCATGCTACATCATTTCACATTTGAGTGAAATGTTGGCACAGAAACATCAGTACAACTTACTCTATGGTATGGAAACTCTTTACAGTACACTACCCTGCTGGTCTCATGATGCAACTTGTTTTAATGTGAGTATTATCATTGCACTGTGGGAATGTAAAGAACAGTGAAAGCATGATGTTCCTGCTTGAACCTTCCATAAACGTTTTATGCTTCACTAGACAGCAAGCAGCCAAGCTATTTGATTCATTAGCTTGTGTTTTGTCTGAGGTTAGCAACAAATACACAACAATAACAAAAGTTAAAGGAAAAGTATTTATCACTATTTTATCTCAAACCAGAAAATGCATTCAAAACAAACCATCATGCCACTAGCATTTTTACCTAGGCCACAAAAGGTTTCACTCCAAAACCCATACAAAATTCAAAGGATATTTAGAAGCTCAAGATCAAGAGCTCCTTTTCAATTGTTGAATAATTCTTTTGGTGCCGGTTGAGCTTTCTAGAAAAGTAAGTGATAGGTTGCTCAATACGGTCATTCTCATTTTGTTGCACCTGCAGCACCATCACTAGCATCTATGGCTAAGACAAATGTTTTGCCAAAATTAGGTGACCTGAGCACAGGAAAGTGACATATGGATTTTAATTTGTCAAATGCGTTTTGGCATACACCATTCCAGGCACATCTCTTGAGCAAATTTGTCAGATGTAGGGCAACATCTGCAAAGTTCTTGCAAAAGTTAGGATGGTATCCTACCATGCCCAGAAATCACCTCAAGGCTCTCTTATTGGTGGGAACAGGAAAGGCCATGATGGTCTGGATTTTAGCATCTAGAGGACCCACCATTCCTTGGCCAATATCATGTCCTAGATAGGCGACACTGGCACAGCCAAATTCACTTTTAGCTACACTGCCATGAAAAAGTATGGGCCCCCTTCCTGAGTTCCTCCATTTTTGTTTATTAACAACACTTGACTGTTTGATTTCCAAATAAAGATAAAAGGCAATCTAAGTAACTACAACACAGTTATCAAATGATCTTGTGATTTAATGAAGAACAAAATCTCCCCAAAACCATTTCACACATGTGAAAAAAAATGCCTTAAGCATAATACTTGTTTGGGGCACCTTTGGCAGCAACAACAACTGCAATCAAATGTTTTCCATAATAAAAGATCAGCCTTTTGCATAGCTGTGGAGCAATCTTGGCCTTCTCTTCTCTACAAAATTGCTTCAAATTTAATCGCATTGGAGGGTTTGCAACAGTGAACTGCCCTTTTCAGGTCCTGCCACAATATTTCAATGTGGTTCAGGTCAGGACTTTAGCTAGACTACACCAAAGTTTAACTAATTTTTTTTGCTTTTCAGAAGACAACTTACTCATGTTTCAAATCATTGCCTGCTGCATAAACCAATTATGCTTTAGCTGAAGATCATGGATCAGATGACCAGACATTCTCCTTTAGAACTTTTTGGTAGTCATCCAGGCCCTGACACAGTGAAGCCTCCCCACAGCATCACACTACCACCAGAGTGTTGTTAATAAACAAAAATAGAGGAATTCAGGAAGGGGCATTCATGGCACTGTAGCTTAACTAAGGTTGGTCTCAGATAGTCTTTGAAACAAGTTTTCAACATCAGTTAGATGGCCTTCCTGTGTATCACTCTGTGCGACCATGTCATCAATGTAAGCACTGGTGTTTGGTAAGCCCTTAATCACAGAATTAATTATTATTTGGAATCTAGCTGGCAAATTCTTCATTCCAATAGGAAGTATACTTGTAGTCATACAACCCCGATGGTGTCACAACTGTGGATATTTCTCTACCCTGTCAGTTATGGGAACACACCAATACCCTTTTAACAAACCAATCTTGGTGAGAAACTGTGCTTTTCACACGTTTGTCACAGTCATCCACTCTTGGGATTGGAAAAGCAGTCTTGCTAAAAGTTGTCTTGCTAACAGCATTTACTTTCTTATAGTCAGTAAAAAATACATTACATTACATTATTGTCATTTGGCAGACGCTCTTATCCAGAGCGACTTACATTTATCTCATTTTATACAACTGAGCAATTGCAGGTTAAGGGCCTTGCTCAAGGACCCAGCAGTGGCAGCTTGGCGGTGCTTGGATTTGAACTGCCAACCTTCCGATCAGTAAGCCAACGCCTTAACCCCCTGAGCTACCTCCTGCTCCTCCTAAATAAATAAATAAATAAATAAAATTGTACTTCCTTCTGGCTTAGGCACCAATACACATGGTGAGCACCAATTAGAATGAGATGGTTGAATTAGGTTGATGTTCTAACATATATGCAACTTCATTTTCAGGAAGTTTGCATTTCTCAGGACTCATTCTGTATGGATGTTGCTTAATTGGTTGCACTTCCTTGACATCCTCATCATAAACTGCTACGAATCCTCTTTGGCACATCGGGAAACAAATTTTGATACTTAAGAATCAATGCCATCATTTGGTCTTGTTGCGCAGGTTTCTAAGTAAGACAATTGAGTCAAAGTTCTGCAGAATTTCACAGTTCAGGTTTGTCAGGTTTAACAGAGGATTCCTCATCTGGTAACTCTTCATTTACAGAACTCTTAGTGACATTCTGACTAATGACTAAGAGAGCCTTTACAGACCTGTCATGGTACGGTTTCAACATGATGTGGCACAACTGTCTAGCTTTTCTCCTATCTGGAGTGGACACAATATAATTGAGGTCATTGACCTTTGATTGGATTTCATAGTTGCCATGAAACAGAGCCTGCAGGGGGTTGGCCTGAAGTCGGAACACAACAAGCACTTTGTTCCCTGGTCCAAATGTACTAGCTCTAGCTTTATGATCATACCAAGTTTTCATCTTTCCTTGGGTAGACACAAGCTTTTCTTGCACCACTGCACATACCCTGTGAAGTCTCGTCTTAAAGTTCAATACATAATCCAATTGATTTCCATGTGTCTCTTTGGTCTACTGCTCACTCAATAGGGCTAATGGTCCTCTTACCTGGTGCCCAAAAAGCAGTTCAAATGGAATAAAACCAAGAGACTTTTGCACAATTTTGCCAGCAGAGAGAGCTTTTTCTCTTAATTCAACAATTTCTGAATCACTGCTTTGCTCCTTGATGAGCTGTTTTCTTAACAAAGACAAATCACCAGACACATGATCTTCACGCATTTCTACTGGCAAACTACCATGATCCTGATCAAATACCGTTATAAGAGAAGTGTCTGACAAATCAGACCAGCCATTCTCTTAAGAGTAATGGCCTACGTGTTGTCCAGACTGATCACAGTCTTGACCCAACCAAGTACTAGAATGCACTTGGTCCTCCTTTTCTTTAGCCTGCAAATTAGTTACTAATTTGTTACTGCAAATGAGGGGAACACATCAGAATCCAAATTAAATTCTTATTCAGTACTTGGCTGAGAAGTCAACTGAAAAGAGGGAACAACTTGACCACCAGCTAAGTCATTGCCGAGTAACATGGGTTGAGGGGCAGAATTCTAAACTTGAGGAAACAAATCCCTCTGACAAAAAAAACCAGGAACTCTTCCCTGATAAGATCAGATGACTCAGGGTTTTTGGGTTTATAAGGACAAGATGGCTCAATTGAATCTTCAACAGGCTTTAGTGAATGAATAAATGCATCCGATTAAAGTTCATGCTTAGACAGAGCTTGCAAACTTTCTGTGAATGGTGGTGCGGATCTGCTGCATGTGCCCTGTAATGGCCTTGCACACCTCTCTCCCATAAGTTCACATGAATTCCCAATTAACAGTTAGCCAATAACACTGTTGAACCTGTATCTACATATGATTGGTTACTAGAACCAAAAGATATGAGGACTCTCAATCAAATTTTGCAATAATTATTAAATAACTTCTACTGACCTATAAAACCCTAGATGGTACATGCTGAAGTACCTGGGTGGAATACTGGTCTGTAATGATCCACCACACCTACTTAGATTAAAAGGTGTAGGATAATTGCTGGTACCTCAAATAATAAATACTACAGGAAGGAGCAGAGCTTTCTCTTACATAGCCAAACAGCTAATGTTCATGAGTCAGACATGGTTTCAGGGTTTAAATTTGGCACACATGCAAATGTGCGATGGTTATGTAAATGTTTCGATTTGCAAGGAGCTGGCACGTCTAGAACAGGCACCAGAGGGCATAATAAGTTTGCTCACTTAAAGAAATGAACAATCTCTAATTTTATGGTATCGTCATTTTAATGGAGAGAGAAAACCAAACCAAAAAAATCATCCCTTATCAACCAAAAATCCAGAAAAAAACACATTACAAAAAAGTTATAAACTGATGTGCACGCCGTTGAGTGAAATAAGTATTTGATACGCTAGCAAAACATGACTTGGTTCTTGGTGGAGAAACCCTTGTTGGCAAGTATAGCAGTAAGAGGTTTCTTTTAGTTGTTCACCAGGTTTACACACATCTCAGGAGGGATGCTGGCCAACTCATCTTTACAGAAAAATGAAATCTCTAAATCCTTGAGGGTTTCTTTGATTTCTTAGATCTTTGATCTATGATGCACTCATCACCCATAATATTAAAACCACTGCCAGATGAAGTGAATAGCATTGATTGTCTGACTACAGTGGGGCCTGTCAAGGAGAGGGATCTATTAAGCAACATGAGAACAGACAGTTCTCTAAGGTTGAAGGTAGAAAAAAATGGGCCATAGTAAGAATCTGTGTAACCAGATTTTAACACCTAAATTACTCAGTTAAAGAATCTCCAACACTGCAGGTTTTGTGGAGTATTCCTGGTATGCAGTGGATATTACCTACCAAAAGTGGTCCAAGGAAGGATAACCGCTGAACTGGCAACAATGTCATGGGTGCCTATGGCTTATTGAGGCATATGGGATGAAAAGGTTAGTCCATCTGATACACTGCACAACAAAATTTTTGCTTCTTGAACACTGTTGGGTGTTCCTTATAGATTTTTGGCTGCTGATCATGAAAATCACATTCACATTTGACCATCATGTGCCATTCCATTGAAATCTTTAATTTTGTCATGTTTTTCTCTTATATTTGTGTCCAAAATTTTTCATTTCTGTAAGAGACCCATCAATAATGTTTCATACAGTCTAGGCATGTCCAAGCATGGAATCAGGCCAGTTTGGAGCATGTTCTGTGCAAGTTTGCAACCCAGACATGCCTGGGCAGGCCACAGCCCACTTGACATTGTTTCGGCAGGCTACAAAAGTGGCTTAAATACACAATGCTGCTCACTGGGTTAATAAAGACCTGATAGCATGTATGTATTGTTTTTTAATATAGCATTGCCTCAGTAGCAATGCAATTAATAAGCTAGATACTACAGACATTTGCAAGATGATTGCTGTCCATCGATATGTCTCATCAATATTGAAACAGCTGCAAAACATTCTGCTATATTTGTGGCAAATATACACTTGCACCAGACAGTCAATGACTGCTCTTCTGAAGAAAGCATATCTGTGCTTCGGCTGTAAAAATCGGTGATAAAAACAAGGAATGGGAACCTCACATTTGTTGTGCAACATGTGCTGTCTGTCTGAGAGCCTGGTTCAGAGGCACTCAAAAGACAATGCCGTTTGCTGTCCCGGTGATATGATGAGAACAGAAAGACCATGCGACGGACTGTTACTTCTGTGTCAGATGTAATGTGTGCATGTGAATGGTTTCTCTACCAAAATCCCTGATGAATACCCTAATCTGCCTTCAGCAATGAGACCTGTGCCACATGATGACAGTGTTCCAATTCTGAAACCACCAGAGGGATGGACTTTAGACGAACCAGAAGAAGAAACTGCAATGCAGGGAACTGGCACTGACGATGATCCAGATTTTGAACCATGCTCATCAGGTGATCAACCTCTCAAAACAGCATCAGAATTAAATTAACTGATCAGAGATTTGGGTCAGTCAAAAACAAAAGCTGAATTGCTGGGTTCAGGACTGCAGGAATGCTGCTTGCTGTCACCATGTACGGACATTTGTGTGTTGAAGCCGCCAAGATGATTTGACCAATTTTTTTTGCACAAGTTGACAGTCTTTGTGATGACATCAAATCATTGTTCTCTTGGTTTGGGTTGTGACCATGACCTGGTAGACTAGCATCTCTTTACTGATTTGTCAATGTTAACCCTCAAAATTGTCTGCTATACAATGGCAACGTTCACCCTTCAATACCTGTGGGCTATGCAGCACACATGAAAGCAAGCTATGAGAACATGGAAATGTTGCTGAAGCTTATTCGGTATAGCAAGTACAACTGGAATATCTGTAGAGATCTGAACATCATTGCTCTGTTACTAGGACTGCAACTTGGCTATACAGAGTACTGTTACCTCTGTAAATGGGACAGCCATGCCAAAGAGTCACATTGTTCTGGACAGAGCTGACCACTCCATAAACAATTAATTTCAGAAAAATTTGCGCATGAACCTCTTGTTGACATGGCAAAGATACTTTTGGCTCCTCTTTACATAAAACTGGGACTTATGAAGAATTTTGTGAAAGCAATGAGAACAAGCAAGGTGAAAGTTTGTTATTTCAGACAGGTGTTCCCAAGAATAACTGATACCAAAATCAAAGAAGGCATTTTTGCTGGCCCTCAGATCACTTTTGAGTGATGACCGGTTCGAAGATCTGTTAGTTGGGACAGAAAAAATAGCCTAGAAATCCTTCAGAGACGTTGTCGACAATTTTCTTCGCAATTACAGTTGTGGTCAAAAGTTTACATACACTTGTAAAGAACATAATATCATGGCTCTCTTGAGCTTCCAGTTACTTCTACAACTCTGATTTTTCTCTGATAGAGTGATATCTGTTAACCCATAATAAAGTCATAAAAGAACCAAACTTCATGAATGTTTTTTGTGAGAAAGAAGTATCTGTTCCAA
>JAQLOM010081009.1:0-16554 GCA_030068315.1 Chrysichthys thysi
ATAATAATAATAATGATAATGATAATAATAATAATAATAATAATAATAATAATAATAATAATAATAATAATAATAATGATAATGATAATAATAATAGAGAGGCAGAGCAACAAAGAAAATACTCAGGCTTTTGCGCATCTGGATGTGGTTTTGAGTTCGTCAATTCACGTCATGAAGCTTGATGCTGAAAAGCAACATGGCTGCTTTCTGGACTTGAGCAAAAGTGAATAAATATGTAATAAGACGTGTCAGATCCTAAGAAACCTAATACTTCACCTGTCTGTGACTCAAACCCACAGGAGGCCTTTTTATTATTCATCTTATCCCAGTCCCCGATACACATTCGGATGGAAGACGCAATTCCAAGCCAACCGCTTTTCCAGATGTGTTACCCCAAGGTGCCTGAAGGTCATGGACGAATACCACCGCCTGTCAGGCACGCGTGTCTCAGCGTACACGGAGAACTAAAACACACATGGTGCGTTATCATGCCCATCATACAGCATCCTGAGATATTCATAGCTCTCCCAAGATGTCCAGAGTGCAGCTTTAGATGAATCGAATTCAACTATGCTGTATGTTCTTCAAAGGCCAGGTGGGGTGGAGTAATTCTTTAATGGCGTGTGCACTTGTGGCGGTCAACTTGTGGAATTCAAGTCACGCTGATCGTTACACGGGGGGTAGGCCGCCATCCTTCACCTTGTCATGTCAAAGACCAGGAGAGGCTGGCCAAGAGGAAGGCCTAATGAATCCCGGCTGGAGTGATTATTGGATATAGTCTATAGAATACTGATAGAGCTTACAGTATATGAAGTAGCGCCTGCTCTGCTTGTAGCTCGGTAATGCAGTTGTCTGAATAAGGTCACTGACTTTAAACCTTTGTGGGGCGAAGAACCGTGTTTGATAACTTCACCGGACTTCAAAGTTCACCCTCAAGGCCTCTCTGTGAGGTCGCGGAACTACATGGATTTCTCCCATCCTAAATAAATCTTCCTTTAAGATTATTTGTCTTTTTCTTATCTCTCTCTCTCTCTCTCTCTATATATATATATATATATATATATATATATATATATATATATATATATATACACACATATATACAGTGGTACATTAATTCATTCTTCGACCAAGGTCGTATGTCAATAGTGTCGTAAATCAAATAATATTTCCCCAAAAATGAATGGAATTACTAATAATTCATTCCAAACCCCCAATAAAACACACCAATTTCTTTTGTTATGTGTTTTTAAATAAGAGATATGTACTATATAAATAACAACTAATGTATAAAACAATAATAAAACATGCGTGAACACATGAACTGTAGGTCAGCTTGGGGCAGACTAGGACATGGGAACGCATAATGGTGGCGGGCCTCATGAAACGTGATGAAATCGCCAATGTCGTATCCCAAAAAACTGTCATATCACATAGCAAAAAATAGCCCAACATCAACCTCGTATCTCGGATAGGTGTAAAACCATCTCAAAGATGATCAAGAGAAATGGACGGCACCTGAGTTAAATATGTCAGTGTCACAGCAAAGGTCTGAATACTTACGTCCACGTAATATTTCAGTTTTTCTTTTTTAATAAATTTGCAAAAAATTCTATAATTCCATGTTTTTGCTGTCATTATGGGGTACTGAGTGTAGAAAGTGTAAAAAAAAAAATTTGATTTTAGCATAAGGCTGCAACATTACAAATGGCGAAAAATTTAAAGAGGTCTGAATATTTTCTGAATGCGCTGTAGATAATAGCATGGTCTCAGAAAAATTTTATTTACGAGTAGCAACACCAATGGAGTGTTCAGAGCCATGAGCCAGCCTTAGATCATTGCTCCACTGGTATCTCCACAATCTTACATCATTATTAATATTATAGTTATTGAGTGTGACTCTTGAAAAAAGCAAAAATCTGATTTGTGCTGCATGGCAAACAAAAAGAGAGCTTTACGCTTGACAGAATTCCAATTCCCCTGGCATTGATATTAATGATAGACTGTTAACAACAATAAAAGGAACAATATAAAAAGTAAGGCTTAGAAAAGACTGGAGAATATAAAGTTATTATGAGGAGCTGCACCTATTAGCCTTCTTTGTGGAATGTGAAATACAGCATGAATATAAAACTGTTGAGGTAGCATGGTTCTTGTGCGGTATCATAAATTTGAATGATCACATCCACACCTGTACCATCTGCACCTGTACCAAGATTCCTGTCGCACACTCTGCCACATCTCATAACACACAACTACTGACACACTCATGGACTCAATATCCCATGAACACTTGAGTGATGACATTATGGACACAGAGGACTACAGTCAACCTGGCTCAGACATCAAAATGGACTTCAATTCCCAGGCATGGATTTATACACAAGGGCGAAGCTCCCACGTTCAGACTTTCCTGAGTATTTACTGAGCACAGGTGTGCTCAATTTTCACCATGCCTCGATGGCATTCTTTAAAAGACCTGTGTTCACTTCACACTAGTTGTGAAGCAATAGTTAAGCCTTTGTGTCATGCTAGCATGGAGCCCTCTGTTACTGTTGTGAGATCATCATGTATGACCTGTTTTGCCCCTTTTGACCACTGGTTTCTAGATTTTGCCTTTGATATCTAGATTACCTGTGTATGATCCTGTTCTGCTTCTGGATTAACGTTTGTTTGGATTTTGCCTCTGACACCGATCTTTTTGCCTGCAATCTCGACCTTCACTTGTTTTATGCATTTTGCCCCTGTTTGTTCTCTGATATCATGCTTGTTCAATCATTTGACCTCTTGTCTGTTCTTTTGGATTTTGCATCTACATTTGCCCTTGTATATATGCCTGAACTGTTATTAAACATGTTTAATCTGCACTTGAATTCTTTCTCTGCCTATTGTCTGACATAAATCATATCAGACAAGATGTATTCATAAAAAAGTGCAAAACATTAGCTCATAATTAGATATCTTTAGAAAAAGAGAGAAAAAATGATAGTAAACCTTTGTTTAAAGTAAAGCAAACTTTGTTAATCAATCCTTCATGGTAATTTAGGTTTCATAAAAACAATCAGCTGGAACTAATTTAGAACTTTTCATGGCCAATATTGTTTAGCATGCAACCTGACAGGTGGGATGTTTACTATCCATAGGTAGCTGGTACCAGTTCAGTAGCATTGGAGAAGGCTTTACCTCCAATGAAGTATGCCATCTTCCCTTGGCTGGGGACAGACCTGCAGCAAAACAAAAGTTCATGTTTTGAAGGAAAGTTGACTTTTTGCATCTTTCCCTGGTTGACAGAGGTGGTGCACTGTATTAATTGTATCAGGAAATGTAGCCTTGTAGGCAGGATTGACTGGCAGATATGTATCATCATTTTGCAGACATCTTGGTCCTTATATTCAGGCATTCCATAGAGTTACAGATTCCATCGATGAGAATAATTCTCAAGGTTCGTCACTTGTTCTAGGTGGCCCATTTTTTTCTCTGCTGTGCTCACTCAGTCTTTAGTATATCATATTTTTTCTTTTACCGTTTGGTTCTCAGCGCAGGCACTGAAAGCTTTCTTTAGTCCCTCAGTTTTCCTTGAGTTGTCAGAGATCAGTTTCTCTAAATTTTTTTACTATTGTCAAATCTTTTGTTCAAGATGTTAGAAATTTCTGTCCAGACATTGTCCCGTTCCAAAGCACACTGCAACTTCAGTTTCAAGTGGGTGATTTGGAAAGCATTATGGATGGAGATGAGAGGAGAGGGTTTCTTCCCATGACACCACATGTTGGCCTGCCAAGCAGTAGTTGTGTAGGTTGTGCAGAAGAGGATTCTCCATAGCTATTTCCATTCTGCTGTAGTTGTAGCTATTCTGGAGTCTATTAATTCCTAAAGCCTGGAAATGAAGCAGCATAGTACTTTAATTTCAAGCTTGATTTAAATAGAATAGAATTAGAATTAAATGCAGCTGAAGTTAAAGCATGCAAATCACATATGCCAGTGCCAGACAAGCAAGTGATGCCACTTAAAAAGAAGGTGATGGTGCTAAAAGAAAAATGCAAAGAACAAGAAAAGTACAACGGAATGGAATCTAAGAATTAAAGGGATGCAGGGAGTAATGGGCTGAAAATACTGAAAATAAAACAGTGGAAGTCTTCCAGCTGGTGTCCAGGATAACTCTTGTTTAAGCAGACAAAGTAGAATATTCTGTCAAAAGTGTCTATAGGCTGTGTAGGAAGGATAAAAACTTCTTAGACAAATAATCTTGTGATTTACCAAGAAATTTACAGAAATTAAATCTGGAAGATGTTGAAAGCTTCTGAGACATGCAAAGATGCCAGCGTAAGTATAATGGAGAAACTCTCAGGAAGACAGTATCTTGCTGTTTGATTCTCCTTATTCATTTCCATTTGCATGTGTAAAACAGGCTCTCTAGTGACATGTTGAGAAATCTGGTGAAAGAGCTTAATTTCATGGCTTATTTGGCTTCATAAATAGTTGGTGTAAAAAACTTACAGAGCTTACGTGAAAGGGAACAAAAATAGTATTCTGTTTCCCATTATTTGTTCAAAAGGAGAGTTTTTATATAAAGGGGCTGTGGTTTCTTTTTCTTTTTTTTTCTAAAGATGTTTCTTTTGCTTCTCCTAATGTTAATGTTTCCCAATTTCCTTACTATGTAGATGAGTTCAGTGTAAAGTAATTAAAGAAAGAAAACTAAAACCTTAAGGAGATTGGAGTATGAGGTGCTCTCACAGTGCAGGCTCGGACACAAGATTTAGAGACCCAAAAGTGCAGAAAAAGTGCTAAGTTATTTTTGTGCTTTGAGAGAGGGAAAGGGGAAACTGGTGAAAGTGACCGTGCTCAGGTCCGACAGGGCTTTGTTGCTCACACTGCTGCCGTGGTGTGGATCCACACTTCCTGTTGTAGTCTTCCTCGCTGGAGACTGCGGGAAAAGTAGAGCACAGATTTAGTGGCAGAATCCCAGGCATAACTCACACTGAGCAGCCGCCTGCTCTCTTTTATACTCATCTGCTGTCTCTTGGAGGCTAGATTATAACCCAGACACTCAGAGTGAAGCAACCCCATCTCATCATAGAGTGCTGGCAGCTTTCCTGGTGCAGTGGTGCTGAAACAGCATGGCCTTCTATATGCTCTTGCCAACAGCAGGAGCTTTCCTTTCACTGTTGCATGGAGAGAAGAGCTTGCTGTCAGACATGGCGAGGCTGCAGCTCCGTCTTGTCACATGGAAAAAACAACATGGCAACCAACCAAGAATGATGAAGACTGGCATGTGCTTCTTCCAAGGAACATGAAGCCAAACAGCTGCATCTTACATAGAACTGCTGGCCATGCAATGACAGGGGAAGCATAACACACTAGTTGGAAAGCATTATCCACCCACTTGTGCATGAGTTACCTCACAGATGCCCAAGTTTGGCTAGTGTGTATGTGACTGACAGGGGAGAGAGTAGGCCACCTCTTCCTCCTTGAAAGCATGAACAGTTTCACTGTATTGGTTTACTGGCCACAGATGGCTGTGGAATTATTGGAATTTGTATTCCTGATCTCTGGATGATGGAGTGAACACTTTCCTGTTGCTCAGGGTGATTGAATTGTGTTTATCCATGACACTAATCACTCTATAAGTATTACAACTTGTTTCAATAGTAGAGCTAATAGGACTTAGTGTTTCAGTCCCTAGGGTACATCAGTACTCTTAAAGATAGCAGTGGAAAAGGATTGATGTACAGGAGGGCAGGTATGTCATTGGGGTCATCAGGTGGGCACCCTCCTTCTTTGAAGTTTCATTGATGAGCCCACCGCATCTACAGAGGGCTCAACGGTGACACTTGTCATCCCAAGTAAACCCCCCTCAGCCTCATATCCTCCTGATTCATCTTGCAGCCCATATTGCATACTTTCTTTTAATCCACAACCACTTGCTGCTTCTTTCTGCTGCAGTGGACTAGGACTTGATGGTTTGTTGCAATGAGTGACCTCTTACTCCTGTTTTCTTCAGTAGGTACTAGGTAGGTCATAGATGTTGCAATAAATCCCCTGCATTCTACTTCTACAGGGAAAACCTTTAACCTCCAGCCATTCTGGGCTGCTTGCATTTTCAGATCAACGTATTTGGTCTAGGGCGGCATGGTGGCTGAGTGGTTAGCACTGTTACCTCACAGCAAGAAGGTCCTGGGTTCGAGCCCCGGGTTCAGCACAGGTGCCTTTCTGTGTGGAGTTTGCATGTTCTCCCCGTGTTCGCGTGGGTTTCCTCCGGGTACTCCGGATTCCTCCCACAGTCCAAAGACATGCACAGCGGGGATTAGGCTAACTGGCTACTCTAAATTGCCCGTAGTTGTGAGTGTGAGTGTGAATGGTTGTCTGTCTCTGTGTGTCGCCCTGCGGTGGATTGGCAACCCGCCCAGGGTGTGTCCCACCTCTCGCCCGATGTCAGCTGCGATTGGCGCCACCTTCCCCCCGCGACCCTCTACAGGATTAAGCGGAAGAAGACGAAGAATTATTTGGTCTTTTTTCTCTCATATGCTTCTTTGACACCATCTCCCCATGGAACTGTTAATTCCACAACAACTGCCAGCTTGGTTGTTGTGGACCACAGTACCATGAGCTGGAGTGTAGTGTCCACAAGGTCTGGGGGAAAAATAAGCTTTTTATCCAGATTAGTGTCCACTTTCCAATCCCAAGCAACCTATAGAATACTTGTGTCCTTTTTCATGTTGTGTGGTGCTGTGTGGATTGACCTGCCAATATGAATGGGGTGTGGTGAGCCTTTCCTGTTGGTGTTTGGGGAGAGCATTGGTGTTGGTTCATCTTTGTTCCAAGTCAGAAGCCAGCTGTCTGATCATTTGGTAATAACACAAAATGTACCATTCTTGGGAGAGGCTTTTTGTGCATCCTGATAAGATGTACCTTAATGATGCAGGTGCTTGGCATAGTGATTAGGTGGAGTCTTCTCCAAACCACTGCTTCAGGTTCTGTGGTGTGGGTCAGAGGTTGAACATAGATCTAATGATGAAACTAAGCAGAGAACCCTCCATCTCCTAGATGTCTCTCCAGCTTAATTTCCTCTTATCCCTGCTCTCCAATGTTGGTCCATTGGTCCTGTTTGGCCATTGCAATGGCCTTGGCATTCAGCTCCTCCACTACCAGATGTCTTCTTTGTACCGGTATTGCTTTATGCCATTGAGGAGTGCTTGGGATGAGCCCGAGGCTGGTTCTCCCCTGCTGGACTTGGCAACCACATCCCTGAACTGAAGTGCTGACTTGGCATTCAGGACTGCCTCAGATGGGGTCCACTTCCTCCCTGTGGCCACACCGGGAGAGCTGCTGTTCTAACAACAGAATCCTCACATTCAGTGAAGATCATTACAAGTCTTGCTTTGGTGCATTGAATTCTTCTACCAGGCCTGTGATTGGTAATGCCAACTTGCCTCTCCCATACAGTCCAACAGGATTCAAGCATCGTGACAGTCCAAGCCAGTGTTTCATATGTGTCCAATCAATCTTTTCTGTTTTTCCACTTTGCTGATAGGAATTTCGTACCCTGTCAAAGGCCACATTGTTTCTTTAGTAGGTAGTTATGAATTCACAGGGAAAATAATTACCACCAAGACTGATGAATATTGGCATTGGTTAGCTGTGCTTCTGCTGACTGTGACATTATACTAGTGAACATGACTGTTTTTCAAATTGCAGGCAGAACAAGGCATTGCTTAATAAGATTATGGACATTCTACATTTTTCAGGAACGTGCTTTAAATTAAAATTCATCCATGAATGATTTCCTAAAGGCAAAATGATTACAGGCCATAATATCCAATAATTTCTTCTTTTGGTTTAAAATCCCTTCTGATATATCTAAACCTGTAGGTGGTCAAAAATTTCTATTTAAAATGTGCTTAATTCCCCTTGAAAATGTTTGGCTTTCTTATATTGGAAAATATATAATAATATTTGCTGCTTAATTCATATTTTAAATATAAATGTAAATTTCATAGAGCATATACAGTAATGGTGGGTATACACTGTGTTTGATTTTGGGCTGTCCCTGGTGAAAAATGACCAACATGAAAGTGATATCTTTGGTCATCGCTCCAAAATGGTGGTTTTGCATGACATTTAAATGACCAAAAATCGATGAGCTCAGTATAGCAACTGAACAGGCATCTCCTGTGAGAATGGCCATTCTGACACTCATGTTCAAAGATAGCCTGGGACAGGGTCAGAAATTTAGGATGTCCATCTCACATGATGACTGCTGATGACTGCATGATTACTGCTGCTACAACCTACATCTACTAACCAAACAATAGAAATGCAGAATGAAATGATTCACTGATGAATGCGACACTGGATTGCACTCACTTAACACAAAAACCACTACTGCAAGGGCTTGAATTTTGCTTAGCTTCATTGTTTACCACTAAAGCGGCACAGATGGATGACACACACAGATGATATTTTATTCCTGTATATTGACTCACGTTGTAGCCTATAAGTCAGTATTCATTGTCCATGTACATCAAACTTGATGTCATACTCATGTTTCTAGCAATATTTTATATTTTACATAATACTACTGCTAAAATCTCACAGTCTGCAGGCACTATAACATACAAACCCTCAACTATTCACAAAAAGTATATAAAATGGCAATTAAAGCTATTCCAATAGCTATGGTACACCTTGTTGGTGGTTATATCAGATATGCCTGTTTAGTTGCTATACTGAGATCATTGATTTTTGGTCATTTAAATTTTAAGCAAAATAAAGGCAATACCAAAATTAGAATAACTCTGCATGATCAAATATATTGTGGTAAATATAAGAAATTATATCTTTAAAGAGTATTAAAAATGATTTGTGCCAAATTTAGTATGGAATACATCTCTTTTCCTGTCTCTGCAAAAACAAACAAACAAAAAAAACTTTAAAATGATGAATGATAAGTGACCCAAGCTAAATTTTACCCCTAGGAAATCATTAAAAGAATAAATCATTAAAAGAATAAATCATGATAAATATTAATGAATAATAAATATAATAAATAATGATTTCCTAGGAGTAAAATTGAACTTGGAGAGCTTTATACTTGGGTTCTCAGAGACTCCAATCATTTTAGAAGTGATAAAGTTGTTAAGGATATATTCTTTTAAATATATATATTTATTCTTTATTTATTTATTTATTATTTGTTTTGACTTTACTGATAATCAGATGATTCTATATAAGAAAGTCTTAACACCTCCCCCTTGCCAGACATTACTGCTTACTTATGACAAACTTGTTCAAACATTTAGAAATAGAAAGACCCTAAAACACTATCATTATGCTTGATTTGGAATATTTCCTATTCCATGTATTCTAGGGGATATCCAAAAAGAAATGAAAACATTTCATTTTTCTCTCCAAAAAATTCTGACAAAAATTGTGTATTACAAAAAAAATCAGATTATTTATCTTTGGGGTCAATTTGGCCACATTAAAAACTAGTAAAAACATTCTATAAAACACATTAAAACAAATAATAGCTCTTTCATAAAACTGAAGGGTAGCCATGGAGTGGATCAGGCATGCCTATAATGAATTTCAATATCAAATCAAGAGTTGCCATAAAACAAATGCATGTGTAGATTTTCATGAGTTTTCAGCCATCTCTCACCACTCTGTTGTGTTTGGCCTTTATTCACAAACTAAGATAAATCCTGGCTGCATGCATGAATTAACGCAAAGGCTGGCAAGTATTCACCCTATCATTTGCAGAGCTTAGTTTGAGTCATGATGATGCCATAGCCACCAATGGCTGGGAGCTCAGAGAGAGCTCAGAGAGAGCTTAGAGAGAACTGGTGGCATACTCTTTCCCGATGTCAATCACAGTGTGTGAGCTCATGCATAAAAAGGGGCATAGTGTGTTAAACTGCCCCCTGATGTTGCATGTTCAAAAAGAAGGAGGAAGGAGGAAGCACAAGATAGGAGATCAAGAGCAAAATCTAGAGAAAGAACCTTGACCTATTGGCCCATTAGAAATATTTTTCTTTAAATGCGCTCACATGGTTAATTTCATTTTCAAATAATACATCACTGCTACTGGACAGCATAGTGGGAAAATCTCAGAAATAAAATATGATAGTGGGGCACAAAAAAAAAAAGTACAGTGGCTGAAAGAATACTGGGACCAAGATCTACTAAAGAAAATTCCTAAAATGACTGTATAGTATATTTCAAGGCTGCCAAATCTTTATCTAGTCAACTACATAATGAAAACCCAAAGGAGGAAGAATGCCAGCAGGGGTAATGGTTGAAACAACTGCAACTGGATCAGAACTAACCCTGGCAAAGACACCAGACAATCTGACTGCAACCATTCCTCACAACCATCTCATTAAGATAAGGGGTCTGAGACAATGGGACTAACATTTCAACCACCCAAAACACTAGTATGTTGTACCACCAACCCCCCAGGAATTAGCCATGTCCCACCTCACCAGAACCTCTCCACCTTTTGTGGAGAGACCACAAGAAGCTACAAATCCTGCTCCCTTTAGCTCAGATCCTGCATACAGGAATAAAACTGATAGACAAATGAGGACAGACTGGGTTAAAATGGGACCTGAAACTTGTCAGAACAAAGTTGAACTTGTTTTAGAAAGTAAAACAAACACCAAAAGAGGTACTTTTTCAAACAGCTGTTTAAAAGCGCCAAGAAAATGGTTTCTTTATTCCTCTACAAAAAGCACTGTTTTTGGTTCGCAGGTAAATTATTTGGGGATATTGTTCTTCAGTTTGCATGAGGCCAAGCTATAGTGACTGGAAAAAGGCAGCCGTGCATAGCTGGACGTGATGAATTGAAGAGCCACAGAACGACTGTGTTTGCTTATGTTATACTCTGTGCTGACATTGAGCAAACAGATGCAGAACTAAAAAAAAACAAAAAACTGTTGCAATGTAAAGATGGATAATGGCCCGAGATTTTAAAAAGGGTGGTTGCGGTGGCTAATTTTTTAGAGAGAGGGGACTGCCTTTCAAGAGACACAGTAAGTTTTTTTGGGCAACCTGATAATGGGAACTTTATGAATATGTTGGAAGTTATCAGAATGTTCTTGAAAGCACATATAGAAAAATATGGAAATGCTGATAAGGGATGAGTCAGGAGTAGGGCCCACACAAAGAGTAGCCTGGGGAGATGACCACCCTAATCTGCCATTGGTTGGTTGGGTTACTTTCCTTAAAAATGTAAGAGTCAGAAGTCAGAAATATATGGCATATTATTTTTAGAAAATACTGTTACATGTTTTGTGGTATTTTTCTGTTGTAGCCTGACTATTTATATTATCTTGCCATAAGCAGTGAAGGCCTACATGATTTCATACAATCATGATTTTAGGGAAAGATCTCTGGAAGCTGCCTCCTATCTAACTATACCTATCTACAAGATCAGTACATACTGTACAGGCAGGCACAGAAGTGTGTACCTGAGCATAGTTAGAGTCTGAAGGGATTATAGGTAAGGAAAGGAGATGAGCAAAAGAGAATAAAAATTTTAATGGGATTCCTGTAGACTAAGGCTGTACCTTGGATTACAAAAGCCTTTAGGGATTGTTGCACTTTATGTAGCTGTTTCATAAGGCCAGATTTCCATCATTAGTGATTGCAATGCCAAATAAAGGTCAAATGGTCAAATTTGGGAAGTTACAGAATACATGAAGCAGCATTTGTAAAAAGGATACAATGAAAGGTCACAGAAAATAGATGCAATCAGATAACCAATACAGTTACTAAATATGGGTATTATACAGCAGGATTACAATTTTAAAATACATTTGGACTGCAACAATTTACTGACAAAGTTGATAAAAAATAATTCAAAATATTGTTGCCAATAATTTTCCATATTTGTTGTGCTGTATTCATCTGCTGTTGGCACACACTACATCACTTCATAAAAACACATTTGACTGAAATGCAGAGCAGAAAAAAAACAGTTCAACCTTCTCTATGGTATGGAAACACTTTACAGTACATTACCCTGCTGATCTCATGAAATACTCACTCGCTCACTCACCTTCTCCCGCTTAATCCTGTTCAGGGCTGCGGGGGAGCTTTAGTCAATCCCAGCTGACTTCATGCGAGAGGTGGAGTACACCCTGGGCAGGTTGCCAATCCACCACAGGGCCAACACACAGTGACAGACAACCATTCACGCTCACATTCACACCTATGGGCAATTTGCAGTAGACAAATTTGCCTAATCCCCTCTGTGCATGTCTTTGGACAATGGAAGGAAACTGGAGAACCCGGAGGACACCCACGTGGACACAGGGATATGGGGAGAAAATGCAAACAGTACACAGAAAGGGGACTGAACCCAGGACCTTCTTACTGTGAGGCAACAGTGCTAACCACCACACCACCATACTACCCTCTCATGAAATTACTTGTGTTTTAATGTGAGTAATATTATCATTTGTTTGTGAGAATGTGAGAAATAGTGGAAGCATGATGGCTCTGTTTGAACAATCCATACTAACAAGCAGTAAATGTCAGTAATATTATGTTGTATTAGTGAACTGTTCTTTAATTAAGCATAAATAAGAAAGAGTTCTGTTGTAGTGCTAATTATATGATGGAATTATATATATCTTTTGTACTGAATATTTTCCAATAAACCAATCAATTAAATGAAAAAATTTGACAGGTTAATAAATTATCAAAATAATTAGTAGTTGCAGCCTGCAGTGCCTTATCTTCCTCCTTTTCAGCTCAAAATGCTGAATCGTTATCTCTGAGTGAAGAACGTAAATGTAAGCTGAATATTGTGAAGTTCAAAGGTCACACTAACAGTGATTCAAATAAGCCACAAGAAATGCATCAGCAAAATGGGCAAGTTCCTCAGACCCTCTAAGCACTTTTGCATGTCTTCCATTCATTCCACACTGTTGATGGAAGTCAGTGGGTCATTGTGAGAAAATATGATCAGGCAGAAGAACCTTGGTGGGAAGGTCCCTAACACATTCTGTTGGTTAAACATGGCATGTATTTTCCACAGTAATATTGTACTGCCACCCCAGAGAGGGAAAGTGGGTGCATCGGGGGAGTGCTTTTAAAAAATCCAATAATATTAGCATCTGGAGGTAAAACTCAGAATGAAACTTCCCAAAATCCCCTATGCACAAATGTACCTAAGGGAAGTTTTTCTCAAGTTTTGTCTTGTCTGGAAGACTTACTGAACTGGATCTCTCTGGCACAATGCTGTTTGTTGTTGAGTTTCATGTGTTTTTTATATCCAACATTGCTATGATTATTGTATGCTTACTACATAACTAAACATAAGGTTTGCTTTGCGAAACCTGTGAGATACAGGTTTCTAGATAGCCTTTATCACTGATTCCAAAAAGGTGTATATACAGGGGAGTGATGTATACAATGCATAAAGATACAAAGTCTTATGTACAGGGACATATATATATATAGGTACAGTAGCCATGCACGAAACTGTAATTTGTAGTCAACAGATGACACCAAAGTAAACAGAAGAAAATAGACACACATTTTATATGTATGTATGTACAGTGGTACCGCAGAACTCGAACTTAATCCGTTCAGAGCTCGGGTTCAAATCCTAAAAGGTTTGAGTTCTGATCGAATTTTCCCCATAAGAAATAATGGAAAACCAATTAATTGGTTCCCTGCCCCAAAAAATTACACTTAAATATGTTTTTTTTAGCATTTAAACAAAAAATGAACAGAATAAAACAAGAAGAGCATATACTAAACACATCTACGCACATTTATCAAAACGGTAATTTGTAAAGTGCTTATTTTTTTTATTACTCTGTATTCTTTAATTTGCTCATAAATCGCAAACTTTTAGGTTGTAACATTTGTACAACTATTGCGTAACTTTTTGGTGTGCAATGGCTACCAAAATGATAAAGTACAGTGTATTACCTGATATTTTCATTTTAAAAAAAGCACCATCACCAACAAACGATGCTATCACAGCAAATGCGAGGCTGAGACTGAAGCATTATCCTTTGTTTCGGCTGAGAGACGTGCCGCGTGACTCATTTTCCCATACATATTGTCAGGAATGTAGGGTGTGCGTGGACACACAGTAAATGGCAGGCAAGGAAATATCCGAACGGCAAACAACACAACAAGGGCAAAGGCTATAACCACAAAAACCAAATGACTAGAAAAAAGGTCAAAACCAGGGAGCATAAACAGACAATAATCAAGGCTTGTCAATAGCGAAGGGAATGCAGTCTAAAGCTTCGCACCTTGGTGTGCCTGAACAAGTTAAAGTCTGTGACATTAGTTACCAAATGCGTAACACCTGTAGCATCCCACATGATGCTCGGGCCTGGCGTGAGTCCTAGTGCATGCGCCAGTGGCACTGCGGCAGACTGTTCTTGGAGCGGCATGCATCCTCCGGACTGCGCCGCTATCAAGGATACCCAAAACGGGTGTGTTCAAAGGGGGCTCCGCGCGGGCAGATTCATGACACATACAAGTTATCTTAGGTCCCCGGTTCAACTTCTGAGATTCAGATCGAGTTCTCCTCCCACCTTGGAACAAAGTGGCCTGTACTCATAACCTCAAAATGAGCTTTAAAGGAGAATCTATGATCATACCATCCAGACAGAAAGTGGAGTTTATATAAATAAGGAGCATGTTTTAGTACCCTAATACCAGAGTCATGCTTGTTATTTTTATGGCTAGATAGAAAATTGAATATTTTAGGGTATTTTTTATGTTCTGTAAATTCCTGGCAAAGTTCTCATGTGGTCAGGTGATATGGGTTTTCTACTGTCTCCAGATATACAGTAATAAGAATAACATGTGTTTGTTTAACTTTTGAACATTCGAGCATGCGAGAGCATGTGAAGAGGGTATGTACAGTTAATACAAAAACTTGAAGAAATATAGCCACAAGCAGGGATTATCTGGGTCCCAGCACCTCGAGCTAATATGACCCCAAGTTCTTACCAAGTTACATATAAAAATTAAGACGCTCACAAAATGTAATAAGTACATAGCAAATCCAATCGTGTTGAGAGAGAGTTCATTTTAATACTGTGCTGGTGGGGGTTTTTTTGTCCCAATTTTGCATTGTTAATTTAAGATTTTCTAAAACTCAGATGCAGTTCAAATCATACTATATTTTTACAGTGTCAATTCAACTCTATGTTTAACACTTTTGTTTAACACCAGCAAATCAACTCTGAGAATTCTGCTGTGTATGAAACATTTGAAATTGTTTGAAATGCTGCTAAAAGCCATTTGGCTGAGGGTGGTCAGGATCCAATAGAGATAAAAATTCTGTTACAGATTAGCAGACAATTCAGCACACTAAAATTCAGTGCAATCAGATTTTCAGTTCCATAAAAAAGCTATTTGAATTTAACTCCATCCCTGTTGAAATCCATACCTCAAACTTTGTTAACCTCCTCATAATATTGGCCTGAAGATGTGTTTCAAGCTTTGTGGGGATCTATGCAACCAGTTCTAAATTACAGCTGTTTCAGTGAATCATATTTCACCCCACTTGTATTACTGGCATCTGGAGGCCATGTTATGGCCAAGGTTTTTGAAAATTTTTGAATATTAGGCTCTGCTTCGTATTTTGACACCAATTTGGGGATCATAGGACAAATTGCTTGCAAAAAATAGATTTAGCATATTAATGCAAATTGTGATAAATTTGAGAGGGTGTTGTTAAACAGTTAATAAGCAAATAAGCAATAAGCAAATTTTTTTAACGTGTTCAGCCAATGGATTAAGAAGAAAAATAAATTTTAGCATTAGCCCATTTTTCAGAGATATCATAGCTTACTCATTCTGAAAATGCCTTTCAAATTATGTGTGAAATCATGCAAGCAATCATGAGTTAGAGTTTCTCCACGAATTTAGAAAGGTCAACAAGTTTTTGATAATTACTGAGCTTCACAATCATCTGAGTATACTGACCTTAATATCACCCAATATTATGACCATCCCAGAGAGTGGTCAAGAGGCAATACAACTTTGTCAAATAAACAACCCACCAGCAGTTGAAATGGTAATTCTTCCCACTAATGTTCAGAGAGTGCCCCCTCAAAACATTAACAAGTCTGGCTCAGTTCTTGTTGCATTCTCTGCAGTGAAATGATAAAGTACAAGGCAGATATGATTCTCTGTATTAGATCATGCTCAAGTCTTCTAAAACTTGGCCAGATTATGCAGCTTGTTACACACAACCTAGAAATAATGTTAAGTCTCCAAAAAATGACAACATGGTACCAAGAACACTTTAGGTCCTACCAGATTTGTTACACTGATGCTACCTCTATGTGTGTCGTTAAGCTGTCAGAATTAAATGACATCTTCCCACTATCATTGAAATTGAGATCATCAAGAATAGCGAGAGCCAACTTACAGTTTTTCTCTATTGGTTTGGCTCATTTCTTGAAACAGAAATGACTTTCTCAAAATGACATGGACAAATCTCCAAACCACCTTGCAATTGTTCACAACAGAATGGCATTTCTCATTGATTTCAGCAAATTGCAAATGTCT
>JAQLOM010081289.1:0-16551 GCA_030068315.1 Chrysichthys thysi
TGGATTTTGTGTACAAATAATCCTCATCTTTGGTGAGTAAAATGTTGCGATTTTCCTAAATAATATTGCAAGTTTATGAGAAATTATTAATGTTTTTAAGTGTGTCGCAGCTGTAGCTGCAGTAGAAAGGAACTGGTTCACCCCTGGTTTGTCTATTAAATAAAGGCATTTATTGTGGCTACATGAGTTATTTATCTGCGATGAACCGTCTCTTTATAATGTATTTCTGCATATTAAGATGGTTTTTATAATCATAAATTAGTTTTTGAGGCGTGGGTTGATTCAGACCAGTGCTTAAATTGGCTTTTGTAAGGAGGGTGGGGATGACTACTGATGGCCTAGGTGTGAAGTGCATGGCCCGCCACTGATATATACAATGTTTGTGTGTGTGTGTGCGCAATTTGTCCCAAACAATAAACACTGGTGTGCAATTATGTTTATGCACATTAAGCATTAAGTATTTCGGGATATGTAGTACTATGTAAAGTTAAAAGCATACATGGCAGCACTGAGCACAGCAGAGAAAATTGGGAGCATGCAGCTTGTAGAAAAATCCAGAGATTGTGCCATGCACGTTTTTGTTTTGTTGTTGATATAATTATAGGTCCAGAAGTATGTGGACACCTGACCATCACTCCCATATGTGGGCCTTTCACAAACTATTTTCACAAAGGTGGAAGCAAATAATTGTCTAGAATGTCTTTGTATGCTTTAACAAAATCTTCTCTTAACTAGAACCATGTGTGGAAGACCTCAAGTGGCCTGTACAGAGTGCTGACCTCAACCCCACTGCACACTATTGAGAACTGGAATTGGATCACTGAAGACACACCATGGCTTCTTGCTCAACATTAGTTCCTGACCTCATTTATTGCTCTTTTGCCTGAAAAGCCATGCTCTAAAATCCAGTGCCAAGCTTTCCCAGTAGAGTGAAGGGAAGACAAAATCTGGGATACTCAATAAGTACATATGGGTGTGATGTCAAGTGTCCAAATATTTTTAAAAAATATTTTTTAATTACCATAAAACATATAAAGTATTTTTTAAATTTACACTTAAAAATTATTGTGAAGTGCAAACATCTGCCCTAAACTGTGTGCCCTATGCAGTGAACTGAATCCAGTCAGTTGCTGAAGTATTCTCATGCTGGTGTGACTTTCTTCCTAGACTTTTTATGTTTAAACATCAGCAGGGATCTGACTGTAACATCTGATAGTATTTTGTTGCTGTAGTTGTTTGGTATAAATAATTTTCCATTCCACAGAACTAATACCATTATACATATATAGTCACCTATAATTCAATTATAGAGGAAACTAGAGCAGTTAAAACCTTAAAAAGAAGAAAAGAGATAGAAGACATTACTTTGTTCCCAATGGAGTGAGTGAGTGAGTGTCTTAAGTGAGACAAAGACATGGAAGTGAATAAGAAAAGGGTAGAATGCCTTATTTGGTAGAATAAAATAAAGTATTGTACAGTAATTAGTATAATGCATTATTTATAGATCAACAGGCAAAAATACATCAAGTGTATGCAAAGATATTGAAGGTGTATTGTGCTTCTATGCATGTACTGTTGCAGTGATGGATATTTGGAGTAAATTTCAGCAAAATTAGGAATACATGCTAATACCAGTGGCTGAAAAAGAGACAAAAGCTCTACTGTAATCGTCCGTTAATATGTTAATTTCTGAATTTTTATTCACATTCCATGTGGCCACAGAATCTGCCAGATGATCTTCTATAAAGAACAGGACTGTTATTTATCTGAAAGCTTGGTCTTGAGCTTAAATGTGCTCAAAATTTAATGATTACATTATTTCTGGTTTCCCACATGTCCTGAAAACCCGAAAAACCTGGAAATTTAGAGGGTAGTTTTCCAGTCATGGAAATGACCTGGAAATTGTTAGAAATGATCAAATGGCCTAGAAATAATTTTTCATGTGCTGGAAATATTTCTATATTTTTGCTTTTTACTTTTTTAGTTTGAAACAACTCGCTGTTTGTAAGACAGACCCCTATAATGTGGTGTAATCTATATGATGACAGCTGAGCTGAGCTAGGCTATGCCCTCTGCTACACAATGTCTGTTCACCTACTGAGACCTGTATAGGCAATTACATTTGAGTTTTGACCCTCTGAGGTTGCTCTAGCTTATCAGTAGCTGTTGAGGCAGGAGAACAAGGCAGCATCAGTTTACATTTTTACTGAGTGCATGACTGTATATGTGATCACAGCGCACTGCATGGTGCAGTTTACTGTTTTGTTACAACACCTGTCTGAGTTGCACCTGCATGTTAAAGGGGTCAAGTAAATTGGAGCGTTTAAGTTAATGTCACGATGCTAATTTCTGTTAGATTTTTAATGGTAGTTCCCATTGTGTTCACATAGTGCTAATCATCTAATGATGGTAATTGATCTAAACTTACTCTTTTGTACATGGTCCCTAGTGTTAGGCAAATAACTTGATGAAACAAAACTAAAACATCAAAAACTTAACTTGCTGGTGGAAAAGTTTAAATTTAGAAACTAGACTAAGAGCTTCTATGTTCTTTCATTTAAAACAAATGGGGCTTAGCCTACTTGTGTAACCTAGAGGCCAGTGTGCGTGTGCATGTGTGCATGCGTGTGTGTGTGCGTGCGTGTGTGTGGGCTGCAGAAAATCTGTATTTGATCAGATTTTCCATTTACATTTTTGTATTTCATTTTATTTAATGTCTCTGATACTTTAATAGGTAATGTTGCAGGAAAAATACTTATAATGATTCTAACTACAGAAGTGAGTGAGAGTTAGGTTTAGAGAGCAAAATGTCAAGTAAGTGTAAGTTTAAGGAGGAATGGAAGATGAATCCTGAGTTTAAGGACTTGATACAGCATGTGACAGGTGATGTACATTGGACATGTACATTGTCATGTAAAGTCAAGGCAATGGACCAGTCATGACTGATTTCATCAATCAACCATCAAGCTAGCAGGCAGTGAGGTCCAGCTGTCAAGTTCTGTAACTCCACCCCCCGCTACACCCACAATCAGAGCTCATTTCTCAAGTGAAGCTGGGTCTGGTGGGTGATTAAAATGGCCCTTTCCAAATATTCTTTTAACTACTGTTCAGATTTAAGTTAATTGTTTCCTCTGATGTTTCCAGATAGTGAGTTTGCCAAAAAAATTCTCATGTGGTGCAACCATAGCAATGTATCTGATTTGTTTCGGCCTCGCCAGTACTACGCCTACCACTAAAACGTATGACCATTTGTGACCAACTCCTGTCGTGAATGGCCTGAAAAAGCTCCTGGAAATGTCCTGGAAATGTCTTGGACAATGATTTCTTAAAAAGAGTGGGATCCCTGGATGTAAATGCAATCAATTCTTGTGTCAGGTTTTGTGCCTGTGTGATGTCTGTGTTTAATCAGTGAGTGAGGGAGTGATCAAGGGAGTGAGTAATGTAAGTAAGAAAAAATGTGACCCAAATGAAAGGTGCAGTATATTGGAAAGTATGTTTTTTTTTTTAGCAGACTGCAAAGGCAGATTTGGTGATTAGTACACTGAAGTAAAAGGTTCACCTGTCCTTCATCAAACTTTCTTAAAACTATTTGATCAAATATAGAGCCCACAAACTATATATCAACCACAAGCTAAAACAAAGATAATGGAGATTAATATTTCATTCTGCTGTACTCAATTTATATGTCTATTTAAATTAATTTTTAAAAAAACTATTAATAAACAAATTTTTACAAAGCAAACTTCTTGTTCTGATATATTATGAGGTGTATCCTAATATTTTTTTTTGGTTTATCTGTCCAGACATTAGAAGACATGCAGACTAAAGAGGAAGTGACCCGGATAGAGGAGGAGAGGATTCAAGTCCTCAGTAACATTGAAGAGTTGGAACAGAAGATCAAGGATTTAGATACACAGTTGGATGAGTCTATCAGAGAGGTTTGTGTCAAAGGCTTTAATTATTCAAGATGCAATCAAGTTCAGAATTATCTAATAAGAAAAAATGATTATGAACACTTACAATGACATTTGAGCTCACAGTGGATATATGGTTGATGTAAAGTCTACTCTGTGGCACAGTGGTAAGCACGGTCATCTCACAGCAGGAATGTTCTAGATTTGAACCTGGTGGCTAATGGGGCCTTTTCTGTGTGGAGTTTGTATATTCTCCCCGTGCCTATGTGGATTTCTTGTGGGTGCACTAGTTTCCTCCCACAGTCCAGAAACATGCAGATTTGGTCAACTCGCTACTCTAAATTGACCATAGGTGTGAATGTGAGTGTGAATGAATATCTGGCTCTCTGTATTAGCCCTACAATAGATCAGCAACCTGCCCAAGGTGTACCCCGCCTCTTGCCAAATCTCAGCTGGGATTGGTCAAATTACCCTGAAGGATAAGCTGGAAATAGGTTGAAATAGGTAGGATGTTCTTGACATCTTAGTTTCATCTGATTGCTGAAGCAAAGGTCTTCAGAGCATGTTAGGAATCTCAAAGGTATCGAACAGGAGAGGGACAAAAAAAAAAAAGAATTTCCAAAACATTAGACATATTATGGAACATTGTGAATGTCATCATCAGCAAGTGGAGAAAGTGTGGCACCAAAGTGACATTAATGAAATCAGGACGGCTTTCCAAATTGATGAAGGCCAAAGCGAAATCTTATCCTTCCAGATCTGGTGAGAGTCCAGATCTATATTCTGTCAAATATCCCATGAAATTATATGATCTATGGCATTTTTCCAAGGAAAAGTGGAATAAAATTTCCACATCGGGTCCGTAGATTCTTACCCAGACTGACTGCTGTATTACAAGCAAAAGGTGCTTTAACAATGTATTAGTTAAGGGGTACATATTATGAAACCAAGTTTTTTATTTTGCTTCCCCATCCAAATTTGGTTTTTACTTATTTTTCATTCCAATTTTGTTGATTGCCATTATTACATTAAAGATGGAAACAATTCTGAAACGATTTATCTTTTTCACAAAAACTTGCAGTTATAATGGGTGGGTTATAATGGACTTTTATACCTATTGAGGGGATTGTTGTGTAATTTTTATTTCAACATAATATTTGTTCAAAGATAAAGCATGGATTTGATATATTCAGATCCAGAGACTTAAGTGGCCATTTTAGACTGTTTATTTATCTTCAATAATTACTTTCCTGGTAAGGGTCATGATACGTTTGGATCCTATCCAGAATCATTGAGCACAAGACTGGAGCTTTACTCCAGATAGGACACCAGTTCACCAAGGGCAAATTATGGACTGCTGTTGTTAGAGTCAAAGGAAATGTGGTAGTTAAGTAGTTACATCCGATCAAACTAAAAAAAATTATTAGGAACCAAGTAGAAGTTAAAATATTTTTAGATGAGATAGTAGAACAGATAAAACAAATGTAATATGCATCCAAGAAACTTCACTGAGAAACAGCTGGATTTTGTTTTCGTTGGTAACAGAGCTATTAGACAAGATAGAACAAAAGATAGTGGGGGAGGATTTGCCACTTTTTTTAAACAGGGGATATAGTGATTAAATATAATTAATATTAATTAAAATAAATATTATAAACTAGTACAATCCATGTGATCAGTTAGAGTTAAGTAAGCTGCAGGAAATAGGTGGCCAGGAAATGTAATATGGTGTGAAGACTTCATCGCTCATAATATTTTAATGGGAGAGGACATAGAAGACATGTTAATAGAAATTAATGTGACTGGGGAAGTGTATGAGAAGGGAACAGTAGGAAGTGACCACTATCCAATTTTTAGCAGACTTGATGTCGGGTTGCACCTAGAAGATACAGGTAGTAGGTGGGCATTCGAGAAGGCTAACTGGGAAAGATTCAGAGTAATAAGTAATGAAGGATTAAAATCAATACACAAATGATACTGAAAAATTGGAAACTAAAATGTGCCACTATATATGCAGAGCAGCGTTGATTGCCATTTGCAGTAGTAATAGTAGGAACAAAGGGAAGACATTCCCTTGGTGGAATGATAAGTGCAAAGAAGTGATTAGGAACAGAAATAGGGCATTTAGAATCTTAAAAGTACCCATGATTTCAGGCACTTGATTAAATCTAAACAGCTCTAAGTTGTTGAAAACAAAAGTATAAGGCAGAAAAGAGAACATATTGGACATAATTTGCAGTTCAAACGGAGTCACCATATTTTTAGATGAAATATAGGAAATTATTAAGATGGAAAACATTTTGTCAGGTCAAATATCAAGAAGGCAGAAATGATGAGCACATTCAGGAAAGTGCATAGCCCAGATAATTTATCAGAGGAAGAAAGAAGGAATAAAGAAGAGACAAGGGAAAAGTACGGTCTATTTATCCAACCGAAAGGAAAAGTTGAGGATAAATATAACGTCCCCTTTACACTGAGGGCACTGAAAAGTGTCAGAAGCAGGTGTTGGACATCAGCCCCAGGAAAAGATGAAATCTGCCATATGTTAAAGCTCTGAAGTAATGAAGGCCTGATGAAGGTGCTAGAGCTTTATAATAAAATATGGGAATTGAGACAGATTCCCTCAGGCTGGAAGGAGTCACTAATTGTCCCAATCATAAAGTCAGGGAAGGATGCCAGCAATCTCATTAACTATAGGCCTATTTTGCTAACTTCTCATCTGGGTAAAATAATAGAAACATTGGTCAGTGGGAAGCTGATGCACCTTGTTGTAGAAAAGGGGCTGATAGTGAACTATCAGAATGGGTTTAGGAAAGGCAGAAGCATGAATGACTCAATAATATGCGTAGAAGCAAAGTAAGGAAGGCACAAATCAATCAAAAGAGACAGTACATTCCTGGATGTAGAGAAATCATATGATATGCTATGGAAAGAAGGTCTCCTAATTAAAATGCATCTTGTGGCAATTGGTTGGAACATTTTTAACTGGGGTATGGACTTCTTGAATGTCTAAGTTGAAAATGGAATCCCCCCCAAGATGATGCTTAATGAAATTTTCACAAACATTGATCCAGGAATTGGTGAATCGCTATTCACAGATGATGGGAGTTTGTGGAAAAGAATAAGAAATGTAAAGTACATTGTGAAAGAAATACAAGAAGCAGTATCTCCAGTAGTAGACGGGGGGGGGGCGCCTGGGAAGAATTTGTGATTTGTACTAAACTATAAAAGCCTGCTGTCATAATACCACTCTTCACGCATCTTAGCAACACACAACACCTTTAATATATTTTCTAAGCATACAGAAACAACAGTGGTTAGCTCAAGGGGCAGCCCGGCTTTAGCAAGCTCGACTGACGCCGGTGGCTGTGCTCGACAGAGAGTAAAGGCGGTTCCGCAGGTGAAGGAAGCTGATTCTTCCGGAATCCGCTTGGAGAGCTGGAGAGAGCCAGCCGGGCTGATCAAACGAGAGCTTAATGGCTGAGGGTCTGTAGAGTAACAGTAGGTAAATCTAAACATAGAACAACTGACATAAGAACAACACACAAGGGTGGCCAGACGCGAGACTAGGGGCAACTGGCATATTTAAAGTTTAGATCAAATTGGAAACAGGTGTATGTGTGAATGAGTGTTAGCGTGCAGAGCGGAGAAGTGTGTGAATGTAAAAACCCGATTAGTACTCCGGAGAGATGGAGTGGTGTGGTGCAGGGCGGCCACCTGCCGTCCTGACACCTGCGAAAGGTTAACAGTTTTAAGTTTCAAGGAGTACACTTTGATACTATGCTAACATGGAGAGACCACATTATGAAACTTGTTAGAAAATGTGGAAAAGAATGCTTTAAGATGCCTGGCTGGAACAGACTGGGGAGCAGAGATTTTAAACAACATTTATTACATCTATTAAATTAGATCTAGGATGGACTATGAAAGTTCAGTGTATGGGTCAATATCTAAATTGATTTTGCTGAAGTTGGATGTAGTTTAAGCTAAGGTACTTAGAATATGCACAGGGGATGTACGCTCATTCTCTGTAGGTTCCCTACAGATCATGACAGGGGAACTTCACTTAGATTTGAGAAGGAAGCAACTACAAGCTAATTACTGGGTGAACCCTAAGGGCCAAAGGCATGAACACCCTAAAAATCAGTAGTTTACCCAAGCTGGGAAAAAGAGAAGGCAAGAATATCTAGTATTGTGCGGACTGTAGGAAATGTTGCAAAAGACTTGAAAATGAACGGAATGGAATTTTGTTCTGTAGTCCTTCCATTCAGCTATGGGAAGTACATACTCCCAAAAAAGACCTAAAATTACTCATCACATCTAAACGTAAATACGTAGACCTGATCACTGAATATCACTGCCATGTAGAAGAGGACTATTGGGAGCATGTTCTAATTTTTACAGATACATCAAAAGACCTTCAAGTAGAGACCACAGGAGCAGCTTTCTCTTAATGTATACACATAACTTTCATAATGTATACATGGTAGAGTTATACACTATATTAATGCTGGTACAGTGGACAGAACTATTGCATAACCATAAAGTTACATACGTATTATGCAGTGATTCAGCAGCAGCAATAGTACTGGGACAACACATATGGATATCTCAACTGACACAAAAGTTGACAAATTAGCTAAAGAGGCAAGTAAAATAGAGAAGATTGGTGTTTGCATAAAATGAGCCAAAGCAGAGGGGGAAAGTTATATTGAGAGCAATTTAAATGAGGTAGCAGGAGCACTGGGTGTGGGAAAGCAAAGGGAGACACTTATTCTTGATAATGGACGTAATATCAGGTGAAGGAGGTATTAGTGAAAGAAAAGGTTGGACATACTTGTCTTAACAGTACACTACATCTTATAGGGGAGACATCCTTCAAGCTAGGCTATGTTTGGAATGCCAGATATCATAAACTGTATAGCGTATATTTGTCTTCTTGTTTCTGTAAGAAGTACTATAAAGAGAGAGAAGAGTTGTACACGGACCTGAGAGAGCTGGGTGTTTCGGGTATTTTAGAACTTGGTTGAAATTTCTTAGGGACACTGGTCTACTGAGCAGGATTTAATTTCAAAACACTAATGGCTTCTCCCAGTAGATGGCGGCAATACAACCATATGGATGCCGGCAGCCTGGCCAGGTCAGCTTATAACTCTGACAAATGTGACATCTCTGTCAACTTTGGACTGTTAAACATCCGCTCTCTTACGAGCAAGGGGAAGGTCATCCATAATCTCCCCATCGACTGTAAGTTAAATTTCCTATTTTTGACTGAAACGTGGCAACAACCTAATGACTTCTCTCAACTTAACGAGTCCACCCCTCCGGGGTTTGTTTACACCTGTCAACCTCGTGGTTCTGGCCGTGGCAGAGGTCTGGCAATAATTTACCATGAGAAGTGGAAAGTCCTGTCGATGTCTGTTCCTGCCTACAACTCCTTCGAAACAACTGTGCCTATAACTGATCATTTGTTTATCTCATTTAACGTTAATCTCACTCTCCTGAGGACAAATCTTCCACGAATCATCTCATATCATAATATAAAGCAAATTAACCCCAATACTCTTTACCCTGGCATTGTTAGTGTAATGAACATTTGTAACTTTTTCACCACTGATGATCTGGTTTCTCACTACAATAATAGTCTTAATAGCATTCTCAACTCTTTTGCTCCTGTGAAAACTAGGTCTGTTTTCTTTTCTGTCACCCTGGTTCACTCCTGAATTAAGGTTTCTTAAGGCTAAAGGTTGACAACTTGAGCGTCTCTATAAGAAAACTGGTCTTGTTGTTCATTGAGAACTGTACAATATCCATATTTCACATTATAAGGATTGTATTGCTCAAACCAAATCCAGCTACTATTCTGATATCATCTGTTCTAATGAAGGAAATGCCAAGTCTCTGTTTTCATTGTTCAACACTATCATTAGGCCCCCAGACTCTCTTCTCTCTCACTTGCACTCTGTTGAATTCTGAAACTCCTTAATGTCATTTTTTTAAATGAGAGAATATCCAAGATTCACCAGCAGTTAGGTTCAGACAACTCCCTCAACTACTCTTCTGATTTTAACTCCCCCTTTCATCAACTTTCCGCTTTCCAGCTTCCCTCTGCCTCAGATATCCCAGATCTCATCTGCAAGTCAAAATCTTCTACCTGTCCCTTAAACCCCTTACCTACAGTTCTGGTTAAAATGTGTCTTCCCTCTTTACTTCCCCTCATTTCTGCTATTATGCATTCCTCACTCACCAATGGAATTGTTCCTATCTCTCTCAAAACTGCTGCTATAACCCTAATACTAAAAAAAAACCTGGTCTCGACCCAAATAATTTCAATAATTTTAGTTCTATTTCCAATTTACCCTTCCTTTCTAAAATTCTTGAAAAAAACTGTTGCTACACAAATCCACTCACACTTAAGTCAAAATAACTTATACAAACAATTCCAGTCTGGCTTCCGACCCCTTCATAGTACTGAAACCGCCCTGGCAGCTGATTCTGGTTTACTCACCATTTTAATTCTTCTTGATCTGAGTGCAGCCTTTGACACTATATCCCACACTATTCTTCTCAATAGATTAAATTCCATTGGCATAATTCATACCCCTTTAGACTGGTTTAAATCATATCTTTCAGACTGCTCTCAGTTCATCCAACTTAAATCTTATACTTCTCAACCCTCTTCAGTCACTACAGGTGTGCCCCAGGGGTCTGTCCTGGGGCCCCTTCTCTTCATTATTTATCTTATTCCCATTGGTGATATTTTCCGTAAATATGACATACTTTTTCACTGTTACATGGATGACACCCAGCTCTATCTCTCTAGTAAACCTAATTCCACCATCCCACCTTCCTCCCTTTCTGATTGTATTAATGAATTAAATTAAATTTTCTCAAACTGAACAGTGATAAAACAGAATTTCTCCTCATTGGTACCAAATCAACACTTTCTTAAGCTGACAGTTTCACCATTACAATTGACAACTCTCATGTTTTCCCCTTCCCTCAGGTTAAGAGGCTGGGTGTCATCATTGATAACACTTTATCTTTTCAATCTCATATCAGTAATTTCACTCAGTCCGCATATTTTCATCTACGTAACATAAATCGTCTCTGTCCCTCTCTCACTTCCCGTACCACCACTATCCTTGTTCATAGTCTTGTCAATTCACGAATTGACTACTCTAATTCTCTCCTTTTTGGTCTCAGTAACAAATCTCTCCATAAGCTTCAACTTGTAAAAAAATTCTGCTGCTTGCATAATCACTAAAACCGCCTCTACTTATCATATTTCCCCTGTTCTCCAGCAGCTACACTGGCTTCCAGTAAAACTACGAATCAGCTTCAAAATTGCACTGCTCCCCAACTTTGGAATTCATTACCACCTGACGTTAGAAATATTAATTGCTTCTGTACTTTTAAGGCCAGACTCAAAACTCACTTGTTTAAAATTGCATACTCCATTTAATATCCTCTGTTCTCTTCTTCTCTCTTCTTCCTCTTTTTTGTATTTTGTTTATACTGTCTGTCCTAATTTGTGTAAAAATTGTGCGGTGTCCTTAAGTGCTGTGAAAGGCGCCTATAAATAAAATGTATTATTATTATAATTATTATTATAAGAATGAATAACAGGAAGGCTTTATAAATCCTTCCCACTCTCTTATTAACCTTTCCCACACTCTTATGGGAGTATTTTTTGGGGCCGGGAAACAATTAATTGGCTCTGAATGGATTAAATTTGAGTTACCAGTGTGTGTGTGTGTGTGTGTGTGTGTATATTCTGGCGCCCCCATGCAAAAGGTGAAAACTGCGAAGTTGCGATGTTACATTAATTTTATTATTTATATATATTTTAAGGCTTTATAAACCCTTCCCACTCTCATATTAACCTTTCCCACACTCTTAAACACTTCTCATGCACTTAAACACTTTTTCTACACTCTTAAACCTGTCATTTTAACAACATATAAAATTCTATATGGGTACTGACCAGATGAGATGAACGGTCACTCAGCCAATCAGCGCCCAGGATACACAACACAGCGCTCTCTGGTTGGTCGCCTCCCATCCAATAGTGTGTCGTGTACAATCTCATGTGGGCAAACTAGCTCACGCATTGTCAATGCAAAGCGGAAAACAGCCGGGAGACGAAGGGTTTAACCGGCGGAAATGGCGATGGGGAAAGCATACGGGAAAGACGTGCAAAACTCATGGTACTGGAGGAGCTGAGTGCTGAGGAGATAGACTCATAGTGTATGAAGCTACTGGACGGGAGCTATAAGAGTTCATGGACACAAAGCGAAAGTGCCGGTGACGTCACTTCCTGTTTACAACCGCTGTAACCAATCCTAACACTCCCTCACAATCACCTGACTGGTCCGCCTGATTTTATTATTTATAATATATATATATTAAGGCTTTATAAACCATTTCCACTCGTTTATAAACACGTCCTATGCTCTTAAATACTTTCTACACTCTTAAACATTACATAATTTTAACAACATATAAAATTCTACATACGTACTTACTGCCGGTGAGGTCACTTCCTGATTACGAGCTGAACAGAAGTGGCTTACACAGCCACTTTTACTTTACATCCGCTGATGAAATACAGTGCATACTGTTTTATTTCGATTTAAATGTTCTTTTAATGTTTGAATGAGATTTTTTTAAATTATATTTTCTATTCCAGAGTCCCGTGAAAGCCAAAAAATTCCGCAAATCAAAATTTGAAAATCCGCGGTGCACTGAACCCGCGGTAGGTGAACCGCGGTATTGCGGGGGTTCACTGTATCTCAATATGCATATATTATACACCATCTTTGGCCATCCTGTATGGAGAACATATGAGTTTGTCATACACCAAGTGATTTTAGAAGTACTATTCTGTTTCAGACCTAAACGATGCCTTACTTTGGTACAAACAAATGCAATATGCTTTATTGAGCAACTGCTCCATAAGTAGGGCAGACTGTCACTGCTGGATCTGTATACTGAGCATTTTTCATAGTTCTTATATGATCAGTCATGCTGTCATTAAAAGAACCAAATGGCCTTGCAAGGATATTAAGATCTGACTGTCTTGTCAGGGTTGGGTTTAGCTGCAGGCATGTTTATTTAAGCATAGTAATTAACTTGATAACCAACTTATGAAATGGATGAATATCTCCAGGGCAATGCTGACTTGCTATTTCTCTCTCTCTCTCTCTCTCTCTCTCTCTCTCTCTCTCTCTCTCTCTCTCTCCCCGTTTAGATGGAGGTGGAGAGGGCCCTGTTGGAAGCCGAGCAGAATGAAGAGATTGCTCTCTTGCAAGCAGATAAGGAGTCACTAGAGAAGTTAAATGAAAAGATGAGCAAAATAGAGAAAACCACAAATACTCATACCACTGACAAGGTACCCTCCCCAAAAGTACTGGAATGGCAAAACCAACTCTTTTGTTTTTGCTGTACACTGAAGACATCAAGAGATGATATGAGGTGGTAGATCATGATTTCAGATTTAATTTCCTGATATTTATATCTAGATATATTCAACAACTTAGACCATGGCACCTTGTGTGGCAGACCACCCAATTTTTAGTTGAGCAAAACTAGGGGCAAATAGTCTTAAAGTAAATTGAAATAAACAGTCAAACATTTGTTTGCATGTCTCTTGCTTACAATAACTGCATTGAGCCAGTATCATCACCAAGTTGCATTTTTGTGTGTGATGTTTTTCCAGGCTTGTACTACAGTGTCTTTCAACTGTTTGTTTTGGGGGTTCAGTCCTCTCTTCAGAAGGTGTAATGCATGCTCAATTGTGTTAACAGGGTGAGTTATGGTCAATAAAAATTAGTGAGCCCATTGGAAAAACAGCTATGCATTATGACACTAAATTACATCAATTTCTATTCCAGTATGGACTTCCAATTCTTACTGCTGATGAGTGGTATTATTGCATCTTATTACATCTTGTGGTATGGCCACTATATTGCTCAAAGTCTTTTTTCAAATGGTGGATTGTCATACCTGTCCAGTAAAGGTTGTTGATGTTGTTTTGGGGGATTTCTTCACAGATCTCAGATTCACAGATTTTTCACAGATCTTCACAGATTTTTTTGGTCAACTTGTTTGATATCTGGATGTTAGTATACCAGTGGCTTTTTTTCTTTTTCAAGACATACCAGATTGTTCTTGTTGCCTGTGCCCGGTGCTTGTACAATGGCTTTGATTTTTCTTCTTTTCTGAGCTTAAAAATGGCTTGCTTTTCTCCCATAGACAGCTCTCTAGTTTTCATATTGGTTTATCCTTTTAAGAAAAAAGAATGCAGGCCTAACAGGTTAAAACCCAGGGCCATGCTCCAAGTGGTCTAACACATCTAGATCAGGAAGTCTATATTATCAGGTAAATGGCCTACATATCAGGAAATGAAATCTGAAATTCTTGTTATCTTTTGATCTCAAACCAAGCAGTCTTCAGTGTAAAGTGAAAACAAAAGAATTGGCTATTCCAATACTTTGAGAGGGGATTATGCATAAAAAACTTACCTTTTACAAATATTAGCGACCCCAGATTTAAGCTACATTTAACTGGGCAGCCACCTGTACCTTTTTCATTTTCCTTTTCCATTTCACTAACTCAGCCCTAGACTCTCTTCTATCCCGTCTATCCTTGTCTTTTATGTGTGTGTCTTTATGCATCTCTATACATGGGCCATGATTGCTCTAACAGGACAAGGCACTGTTGGAGGCTGAGAGAGTTAAAGTAGAGAAGCTAGCAGAGCTGGTCTTGGAGCAGAAGAGCCAGCTGGACTCATGTCCTGAAGCACTGAAGGAGCAGCTTCGGAGTAAGCTTGCCAGGGTCAGTCAGCCATCTGTGGGCCCCTCTTGCTCTCTTCAACAAAAAATGTAATCCTCTGCTGTCCACTTTTAAAACGGACTCATTCCAAGTTTCCTGGCCTCTTCCTCTCTTCTTTATGCAGTCTGCTTTCTTCCCTTTTGGAAGAAGGCTCTCCTAGGATGATCTACCATGTGTTGTGTCTGTGGTTTTATTGCTGTGCTTTCTGCTGTGTTTACTTAAACAAGTGTGAGATGCTGCTCAATAATTAATGTGAAAACAAACAGTATTATATGTGAATGACCCAGGACCTCAGGAAATGTGCATATAATCCAAAGCACTTTATCATTGTGGATTTCCCCATAAGAAATAATGGAAACTCAAATAATTCGTTTCACAGCCCACACATATTTATATAAAAATGATTAACACAAAATATAAAGTAAAAATACATAAAACAAAATAACCTTCACTATACCTTTTAAAAAGAATCATGGCTGGTGTGAGGAAGACAAGAGAGGGGAGAGGAGGATTATTGTGTAGGACGACTTTCACTATAACTCATGGAATCACTGCAATCTGTCGGCTCACTGGAATCTTTTTCTTTTTGAGTGACTTTAACAAGGAAACTATCCAATGATAGCTGCTGTCATGAAACAAGCTGCGAGAGTGAATGTAACTGCAGATAAAATGTCTTTAATAAAGGTTTTCAGGTACAGATAGAGGACAGGGCAGTATCAAAATCCAAAAACAGGCAAAGAGATCAAAGATCAGGCAAACAGAACATCAAAGGTTGGGCAAAGGCAAAATCCAGAAAGCAGGCAGAGGTGAAAACACGGACTATAAAGGGCACAATATCAAAATACGTAAATCTAGGTGAGAAACAAGGTCATACATGGGAAACCAAGGACCAAACTTTTTACAGGAAGTAAAAAGGCTTGGTGCTAGTGTCAGCAGGTGGCAAACTATTGCTTCGCAACTTGCACAAGCACAGCACAGTCCTTAAATCAGTACTCCAGGGAATTGGAGTGAAGGCGGTCGGCCATGCTGTCGACTTCCATTTCCTCCTGGGAGACTGAGTCCATTTCTATGTTGGAGCCATCTTGATTGTAGTCCTCCATGTTGTCACACTGTGGGGTTTCCTGTGTGGCAGAGTCCATGGGTGTCCAGAGTTCCTGATGGAAGTCTGGGGATATCCATTTCTGAAAGCGGTAGCGTGAGATTTTTGGATGCGGTTGTGACAGCTGCTTTTGCCTCCTTTTATGGATTTCGCAGAAATGCGACATTGCATTGTCATTAAACAGATTCATCACACACACTGCTATAGCCTTATTCGGGTGGTGCTTTTCTACAAAGTTTTGCACTGTTTCCCACATTTTACACCCCGATCTCATTTGAACTGAGGGATTCCTAAGTGTTTTTCTATGCTAGCGCAGATGTTTACTATACGAGTGAGTCACAATCATACAGTGAGTGAGAGAGTTGTTGTGATCATGTGAGGCTTGGCAGATGAAGTGCATGCATACTACTCGTATTGCAAGACCTCGCTCGTTCATCAAGTCAAAATTTATTGCTCACCTTGCAAAACACTCGGAGACCAAGTTACTCGCAATCCAAGGTTCCACTGTGTATTTCTGAATTGTTGAGTTTAGTCTGTGCATGTATGTTTCTGTTGGGGTTGCACTGATACCACTTTTTTCCAAACCGATACGAGTACGAGTATTTTTATTTGTGTACTCGCCAATACCAATACTTCTTAAATTGGATTTCCATGAAAGTGTAATCAATTTGGAGACAGGTTTAATTTTCTCTTTTGCAGAGT
>JAQLOM010081746.1:0-16542 GCA_030068315.1 Chrysichthys thysi
CACACACCCCCACACACCTCGACCCTCTATACCTAGATATAGACACACACACACACACACACACACACACACACATACATACACACCTCTTCCCTCTATATAAATAAAATTCTTTTTGCGTTTGAAATGGAAATGCGGTATGACCACAGAACATATACATGCGTATGACCGGAAACAGCATCACCAGTGTTTACATTTTAACTAAGCACTTTGCTTGTGGACGCCATTTTTATATCATCTTTATAAATTATTTGTGGGAGTTATTTTACTGATATTGAAAAGAAGTAAACACCTATTTGGCAAGGAATTATTTAAGAAAACTTTGATATAAATACATAAAAGTCCTTTTCGCGTTTGAAACGGAAATGACGTATGACCGCTATTTGTTGAAAGATAAAATTGGAAATTAACAAACACGAATATAAGGATGTGTTGCAAGTCATTAGCAATGACTAACTTATTTACCACACCACTTATTGAAATAAAAATAAAGCACCAAATTTGTGTACATTTCCTTATTGTTGGTGTGGTACCATCAAGAACATTCTGTATTTTTGTAACTTTTACTTGAGAAGGTGAATGTGCTGCACTTTGAGTTAAACTTTTTTTTAAGTGACTTACAGAAACATCAGTATAATATACCCCAGTCAGTGTTTATCCATTTCTCACACACACACACACAGGTTTTGTATTATCATTACTGATGTGTTTATGGCCATGTTGCATTTTGCTGTTATAAATATTGAACCTTGAACTCATTTTAATTATTTTATAAATACACTTTAGCCATTTTATTTACAGAAAAGCATATTTCTATATATTAAAAAAATCATTTTATATTAGTAGCATGGCTGTCCTGTAGGAACCCTGCTTTTCATAAGCTCAGAAAAACAGTCCTGATTTCAGTTAAGGGACAATGCATTAAATAGTTCACTTAGCTTAAGCAGTAGAACAGTTCTCTCAACCCATAAAAGGCACAGCACACTTAACTCTTCATTGTATCACAAACATTTAAAATTCACCACATTTGGATAAACACAGCTTTCACCTGACAGGAAGGGGATGGAGAAACTGTCATCTGAAAAGTAACTATCTGTCCAACAAAAGTACAATATTTACTCAAGTGATATAGTGGAATAAAATATAATGTGGAATAAAACATAAACACTCCAGCAAAGTAACTTACACATGCCTTGACTTTGTACTTAATAAATACACTTGGTGCCAGTCCACCACAGTTCATATGAAAGCACCCAGACTGATTGGGTGTGGTTCAAACACCTGAACTTAATCATTAGGAGGTGTCCATATACTTCTGGCCATAAGGTATGTATTGCTCGAGCACGTTGTTAAACACCCAGGTGAAGGCTGAATTCCAAATGGCTTCCTACTTTTTACACATAGTGCACTAGATAGGGTGGAACAGGCATTATTTCATCCCCTATGTAGGACACTAGTGTATTGAGTTGTGAGGCGTTTGGGATTCACCCAGTGCTCCCTGAAACCAGTCTGTCAAGTGAAAAGAAACCATGGAGCAACTTGTCAGACCGAACTTTAACAGGTCGCATGAAGTCGAAAAAAGAAAAATGAGCAGGTTTGGCTTTTTATTTCCCCTCTCTGTGATTTTTGTGACGCGTTAGTTCGTACTACTTAACCTGTTTACTCCACAAGATAAACATATAGCAACATAGGAGCTACTTGTTTAGACAGACCGTAAGAAACATTAGTTAGCTAATGGTTTAGCTGTTTGGGCTGGAATGTTAGCTAGCTGCATAAAGTAGCGTTGTTTAGCCCTACGTCTGCCTTATTAGCTCGGAAATGCACTTAAAACGAGCAATTAAATCGCTCGAGAGCTAAGAAACTAGTCCCACATGCTAACGCGGATCAAACAAAATCCGGAAACAGTTAAAAAAAACACAGCTGATGTGATTTCCTACATGTTTCCGCACCTGTATTCGTATCGCTTAGAGATTTATAACGCAGGGGGTGGGGCTTGCCGCAAAACGAGTGGGTTAACAATACTTTAACGATTGCCAAGATGGCTGCCAGAGGTCGTCTCTGATTGGATACTGCGAGAACATGGGGAAAGGTTGCCCGCTTCCTATTGGTTGTTCATGGAACGTGGGAGAAATGGTACGCGGTGTTGATTGGCTGCCTGGTAAGCCGACGGGGAAAGGGTTGCATTGATCCTCTCAGCTGGTCGCTGCAGATATCGCACTTTAGTGACAACAATGTGGAAGTGCTGAAGGCGAGCTGAGAGGAGAAAACAAGCCGTCAGAGAGCTGTCAGACTTGGGAGAGGCTTCGGATCAGAAGATCAGTCTTTATTCATACTGAGAAGATTCTGATTAGTCTTTACAAGAACTCTTATCCGTTCACCTCCTCTGCTCTGCTGTCCTCCTGTTTTCCGCATCTGCTCTCTGCTCTCCTGTCATTTCAGCGATGCGAAGGAGGAATAACTCGCCCTCCGAAGAGCACCAAGGCTCCGATGCAAACACGCTGCTGGACCGGGGGACGGATCTGAACGATAAGCGAGACGCTGACACGGAGACGGAGAAAGCCATGGGTCGAAAATGCAGAAGGTGAGAACCGCGACGCAGCCCGAAACACGATTAATCGCCCGATTAATCGGCGCGGCGTGTTGGAGCCTTTTAAAGCGTCCTGATGCTGAATGTCGGATTGCATCACGTTTGTTGCCTTCACTGACCGTAAAGTTTTCATCACACACAGTCAGTAATCGATCATTCGGCTAGTTAAAGCATAGGAAGTGAAGTCTAGAGGTCTTCGACTTATCTTCGATTTATGTTGAAACACGATCAGCAAGGTCTGATCCGGCAAATAAACCCATTTCTGTGCATTTCAGGGTCTTGCTGATCAAGCGTGTTGACTTTGAACTCCAAAAGCCCCCTTTTCTATCTGGGATCTGGATAAAGAGTTCAGAAGTCAGCACTGTGAGGACTTGCAGCCTTGCAATCCTGTTAATCTCGTAGTTTATTTAGTGACTGGAGTTGCAAATGTCAGGACGTCTTGAGCAACTGAAACACAAACCCACACCCATCTCTGAAAATCTCTGGAGTCTTTTAATTACTTTTTTTTTTTTCTTCTCCCCTGGTGAAGTTGAGCTTCGTGCACTCTTGTGGCTAAATAATTGTCGAGGAAGGTTATAACGAAACATAATTGGACCAGAAGATGGCCTTGGTGATGTATCTCCTAAGGGTTTGTTTACACTGTTTGTACTTCAAAGGACAAACTGTTATGGCCGACAGTGCAGCCGGGGCTGCGTATATATTTGGAGATGAAGTAAAGAAACACATATAGATAGATGGATATAGATTTTATACTGAATATCTTATGGAATTAAGGCTGAAACAGTGGAGTAAAATGAGATTAGACATGATCTGATTCTGCCCAATTGTAGAAAGTCCCCAGCACATCTGCGCTGAATCACGAGTCCGTAATCAAAGATGAGGTGAGAGTAGCATTGTATATTAATGTGTTAAACTAGAAAGGAACTCTGAGAGCACAGACCTCTTCCACATATGCCCTGCTGCGATCTCAGCCACTTTATATGTCTGTATAGACAGGCCCGTATTAAGACAACGTGGTGCCAAAATGTTGCGGGGGTGTTGGCGAAGTGTGTCATGTGGTGCCCCCCCCCCTTGCTGGTTGGTGCCCCTGGGTACACTGGCCCATATGGATAATCCGGCCCTGTGTGTAGACCTATCGAGGTATCATATTTGTACATTGTCTATGTTTTTGTCGCTGTTGAACTTTACTGCCATCTAATGGATTGTAAGATGTATGGTATTGTTGACACCGATGTCTGCCAAGGTCAAATGTTGTATCTCGCAACTCAAGCAAAATAGAGGCTAAATTCGTGGATCTGCCTTGTGACACAGATCTGCTCCAGTATTTAATGGGTTCCTTCTTGGCTTATGCTACACCATGCAGTGATTTGCAAGTTTCATGGAAATCAGTTTGGTAGGTTTTATAAGACCTGCTTAAAGACAGACAAACTAACAGACTGCACCATAAACATAACCTCCTTAGCGGAGGTAAAGATGGAGGAAAAAGCAGGAGTGGTGTTTCCCTGTTTGTCGTCTCCCCCCCGAGTAAATCTTTGCAGATCTGTGTGAAATTGAACTGAAATGTTTGCCAGTTTTAGTAGCTAGTTATAATTAATAGCTCACCGTATGTTGTTGCTCTATTTTAGCTGCCAGTTTTTAGCCAAATCATTTTAGGATTTCGGGCAGCAAAAACAAGGGACTTGACTGCACACTGTGTTTTTAACTTGCCCTGTGGGTTAGCTTATAAATTTATTTGTCCAACTCTTAAGCTAGAAAACTAACATTTATGCTAAAGTAAAGGGAAGGCTGCTTTAAACCGAACCACTTGGCTTGTTTATGCATTAATCTACCATTGTGTTATAGCCTCTTTGGGAGGATGTGATTTCTCTAATCTGTCTGTAAATAGATCTCCAAGGACTAGAGTGCTATGAAAGCTCAACAACAAATGCCTCCTGTGGGCTTGTAGTTTGATCAGTAGTAGAGCTATACAGTTTTGGTCGCAAAAATAAAATCCCACTAACCTTATGGACCGCAGCATCTTGGAGGATCACAGACTGAGAATTGCACATTAAAGTGCTTTCTCTCCAATATGCCCTGATTTTATCTCATCAATTAATTATCAAGACATTTATGATAAAATGAATAAACCATTCATTTCTGCGTTGTTGTGGCGCACTAGGACTAGAATTACCAACATTTCTGAACACTGTTCCTCAAAACAGTCTCATGAGCTCTGTTTTTGCAGACATGCTTTTTCATTTCTGCCTTTGTTAGCTTTGGGTAACTTGATGGGGAGTGACTGGTGGCTTCTTCTTCAGGTCAACGTTACTGAAGTTTTGAAATCAATCCAACGGAAAATTCATTGGTCTGGTTTCAAAGTACACTTAAACAGGCCACAAAATAAAATAAAATTAAATTTAAAAAAAAATGTTTAAGTTTCGCTGAGGAGCATGAATTGTGGAAACCATGAACATGAAACTCGTTTATTCATTGGTCACAAATACAGAAACAGAAAATTCTCACCTTTACACCTTTCCAAGTATGGAGAAATCACCTGAGTGTAGACAGCACTGAGGTGCAACTCAATAAACCGTTGGCTAATTATGTATTATAACTAATCTAAAGCATTGTGGGGATTGCTCCATGCATTTCTTTTCTTTCTTTTTTCCTCCTTCATCATTCCAAATATCCAGAACACATCAGTTTATTATTGTAAACAACCTGCTCTGGAGTTCAGTTGGAACTGAACCCTGACCACCTCGCCGAGAAGCCGACGGACCGGTTGTTTTGCTCTACACTCAAGTGAGATTGCGGTGTCCTCACCTACCTAAATGAATACTGATTGGGAAGACGCACCAGGGTTTTCGATTAAAAAAAAATGATAGTTTTATTCAATGAACATTTGATGCAAATGAACAATGATGAAAGTTTGCTTAATGGCCTGAGGTGGTTTTGAAATTAAAAGTGGAAACTTTTTTTTTTTTTTTATTAATTTTTTTTAAATCACTTTTTGTAATGCAGTAATCCCCTTCTATATCGCGTTCACATTTCATGTCCCTGGCTATTCGCGGATTTTTATTTAGAATATCACATTTGATTTTGTGGATTTCCGGTATTATAAAATGTAAACATTGATTAACATGGAGTAAAATATTAATAATACAGTTGATCCTCGCGTTAACGGACTAATTGGAGGGAGAGGTTGTCCGTTGACTTAGTCTGATGAAGTGACTGGGGGTTAAAATAGTGGAAATACAAGGAAAAACACCACGAAGGTCCATAAAAGTGCTCAAGTACTGTACACACGACCAGCAGCATAACGACCAACATAATTAGGTAAGTACATTAAATACTTATGTAAATACAATTGTAAATGTCCTTTCCCTTATGTGTGTTCACATTGTACTCCTCACAAACACAGGAGACAAACACCAGACTTCTTAATGAGCTCTAATTTCTGGCCAATACTAAGATTGACACACTTTCTTTTACCACTAGACTTACCTTTGGGTGGCATAATGATGGCACTTTCATACCAGACATTCTGACAAATGGATTATGTATTCAGATCAGTGGATTTTGTCCAATGCATCCGATATCCGTTAATGCGGTGTCTGTAGATGAGAGGATCGACTGTGTATAAAATACAGTACAGTGTATCACATTTACACAAGAAATATACTGGGGGAAAAAAAAATATGTCTGGAGGAACGAGCCTGGCCAATCGGCATGCCCTATTCATTTAACCTTGGTTGTTATTGGCTGCTGGCTACAACGGGGAGAAGCAACCAGCATTCGCCAACATCCAGTTGTTCGCCCATAGCAGTACTCGTTAGAAATGTGATGTTTCTATGAATTCTACACAGAATTCACCTCGCTGTATGCTCGCAAATGTTTTCTTTGTGTTTAATTGTGTCTAAAAAGCATTTAGGGGTGACGTTCGTGTATCGTGGATTTTCGTCTTTCACGAAGTTTTGGAACGTAACCCCCGTAAAATACGAGGGACTACTGTATTCGGTGAAAGTCCCCACTCATTCAAGCAACTGTCAATAAAATATCTGAACAGTATTCAACCTATCAGGACAAGGATGAGATCTGTACTTGCCAATTTGTCATGTTCTGTCTCTTGTGATTATTATTGGTATAATTAATAACTTTTTTGTTCAGTAACAACGTAATATAGTTTTGCTTTACAATTAATTAAGGAGTGCACTTTGCCACTTATCATATTGATGCATTTTTTTTTTGCTGATCGGGTGGTTCTGTTAGTTTTATACTTGAATAGTTTTTGCACCACTGTTCTAGTTCAGCAGTTTCTCTAACAGTTGCTAGGAGCCTTGAAGAGAGGCCGTATTTTTAAATCTATCAGTTTTCCTCAGAGATAGTGCGTAGAAAGACACTCTTTTCTCATGTAGATGTGGGTTAGAGGAAAGAATAATGCGTTCTCCCGTAGAGAGAAAATAGTCGACGGATTGGAAGGTTGAGTGAGTGAGAGAGAGAGCAAGAGAGGCTTTCTATTTTTGTTGCAGAGGATAAAAGAGAAAGTGTGTAAGCGTGACAGTGGGTCTCTTTCCGCCCTGGCAATATGGCCGCCTGAGCTCAGCATGCAGACTCTGCACAATCAGCAGAAACGCTCCCGAGTTTAGGAGAACAGACGTCTCGTCCTGCTTATCTGGGAGAAACGAAGCTCGTGAAACAGTTCCTATTCACGTTCAAGCTTTGTGGTTTGGAAGCACACTGCTAAACCTGACCTCCTGATTACACAGGGACATGACTCTGACTATAAAACACACGTACTGACTCACTGGTCTGACCCCTACGGCTACTGTTCCTTCATTCGGTGTTATGATAAAGGTTCTCCTTCCACAGTAGGCCATGATTTAAAGCTGACTACTGGATTGATGTGTCAGGACTCGTACTTGCGCAGAGGGATTGCTCACCGCAGGACCTGTTCTACCAGTGTTCGCACCACTTTGGATTAATGTCATTATATAATATTTTAGATGTCTGGCTTTTCCATTTTATATATACTAGGTGTCACTAATGGGCATTCTTGTCTTTTGTTGATTGACAGTTGCCATGGTTATTACAGGTAGCTCCAGGCTAGTGCCGTATGGCCACATGAGCAACGTAGCTAGCTAAGGAATGTATCCCTAACCATTCACTTGACCATAAATCAGATGTATTTCTGGTAAAAATGAAATTCCAGAGAAAAAATTGCTTTATGTATAAAAATCGGGGGAAGGAAGTGAGGCATATAACCGTCTGTGTCTCATGTTGGTAGTCACCCGAGCACTTCTCGTTTGAGTCATACTGAGCTGAACTGGATAGTTGATTGAATAGAAAGAATTCACTTTCAAGGAAATTGAATTCATGATGACCTAATGTCTCTTTCAGTGTTGTGAGTTTTATTTTTAGATAAATCCTGAATGTACTCGTAGTGCAACAGCAGGCAATTGAACAAATCCAGGTCAGGTGTGCTGAACAATAAAGTTGAGACTCACAGTATTTATCTCTTGGATTTGGACTTCTGATCTGCTATCTGGTGACGTGTTCACACAGTAAATTAATACATTAGCAACAAACCACCACAGAGGCGCTTCATTATTCTGAATTTAAATGACAGCAAAAGGTAACATGCTGACATATTTTTAGTGCAGCTTGTAACCACCTTCTTCTTTACATAAAAATACGGTGGAACCTCAACTCACAAACTTAATTCGTTCCGAGACCTGATTTGTTCGCGACCCGAATCAATTTTTCACATTGAAATGAATGTAAATACAATTAATGTGTTTTCAGCCCTCAAAAACATGTTTTTAAAGTGTATTATGGGTTTGTGTGGCAATAAAACATAGAATAAAATTAAAATAACATTAATTTTAGAGAAATAAAACTAAATAAAACGGATGATTTTAATGCATGTTACCTTTGCGGTGGAGACGTAGTTGCTGGCGGAGGGATATGGTGACGGTTCTCATGTTTTGCGATTATTTCTTTCTTTATTTCAACTGTTGTATGCTTAGGCTTCTTACTCTCGCTGCCGTTTCCACTTTCTTGGGACGCAAAGTGAAGGCTTATAGAGCAAAAATGCAGAGAAACACAATGAAAAAATACATTGAACATGTTCATACCACGAGTGCTCGACCTGAACTGAAGGTTTGTGCTGTGAAGCATGGATTGGCTTCCTGTACGTCAGTCGATGATTTGTTCGTCGGTCGGTACAAAATCTATTCGGGAATTTAGTTTGTACGTCGATTTGTTTGCCATCTGACGCTTTTGCGAGCCGAGGGTTCACTGTGTATTGAAACTGTTTCTTGGTGTTACTTTAAATAATTGTAGATTCATTCATGGGGGCGATTTGTGTTCACACTTGGCTACAATCAAAATCCAGTTAATCTGGCTGCTGGAGAAAATTCCAATTCACCATTATCAGTGTTTATCATATTCTGAGTTCTTATAGTTTGGTCTGTTTGTTTTGTTAAATGATCAATCCAAACCGAATGTCAACTTGAATCTAATCTAACAATTTTTAAAGATATTTCAACTTTCATTAAAACAGAACATTTGTTCAGCTTTAGCTAAATATTAGCAAACTACATGCTTAAGTACTGAGCTGATGGTGGGTTAAATAGTGGATTATGTTCATAAAAGAAATCTATACTGTGGGAATCCATAGGAAATTTCTTCTTTTTTTACAGACTGCAGAAAGATAGAAAAGCCCTGCTTTTAAGAGACGACCACAATGTACACTAGGACCCCATTTACACTCGGTATTAAAATGCACCCTGGGCAATGTGGTAGCAGCTAGTCAGCATTAAATACTAATGTAAATGGCCTCCAAGAAGCATTCAAGATATGCTCCGTCAAACCACTTCCCGATGTGGTCTGGGACCCATTTGACCAAATAACTTTTTGTAGTGTAAGTGCTAACGCGTCCTGATGTGTCCCTGACGAGAACGTAACAGGAAAATACATCATTAGCGTAGGACATTGTGGTTGTTTTGGTGAGAGTGTGCCAATGCTTTAAAGAAATGGAGAGAAACAATGATGTGGAGTGCAAGCAAATAATTAAGGTATGTTTTTAGCTTTAACATTTTTAACATAACCGTGCATTATGGTTATTTTATTAAAAGGTTATTAACCTTTTGACCTTCTACTGGAAGTGACGTAGGCAGGAAAGAAATTGTGGTCTGCTGGACACATCTCGAAGACGTATGATGGACATGGGTGTAAACGGCAATGTGTCTCAGTTGTCAAGCTGTGACCTGCTCGCCCAGGACACATTTTAAAACCAAGTGTAAACAGGGCTTAGGTTAGGATGTACATGTTACTATCTCATTAAATTATGACATCACGTCACATAATTTCTTCTGCGGATGACTCGGTTTAAATAAGGAATTGCTGATGCTTTAGGAATATTGAACAGTACAAGGACAGTAGGAACAGTTCATTTTTGCAGTTATTATAGGTATTAAGATGATGACTAATAGCTGCTAAAGAGTCAGCGAAGTGCCACATTAGTGTGTCACTGTATTGCAGGAGCTGCAGCGTTAATTGTTTCTGTAACATACTACCATGGTTTCACGTCTGAACTGAAACATGAGCCGAACAGCGTTCACTACCTGATGCTGCTGTAATCGAACCCGCTGTCGCTATTCATGAAGGGTCCCAGTGTAAAGGCAGGTAAAGTTCACTTTAACCCAGTCCAGTTCAGAAACTGGAAACTCAAACTGCTAGCTCTGGCTGTCCCTAAGAGCATACTGTGATGAGGAAATAGTAACCCTATTAACCTATTAAACTAACCGTAGTGTTGACATTATTATGCTTGCATTGCTTATTTCTAGGCGCAGTAAGTGAAGAGGAAATAAGAGACACAAGATTATAGTCTTGAATCTGTACTTTCATATTTAGTTCTTGTTTGGTTCACATGACCCTCGGCCAAACATTTTAATGCTGTTTTTGTGCACTAAAATATTTCTAAAACAGAAAGAACCTTGTTTAGAATATAAGTTTTGAAATAAAGTAGGACCTCGACTCATGAACTTGAGCCATTCCGAGACTCTGTTCACAGCCCCGAATCAGTGTTTCCCATTGAAATGAATGTAAAAACAATTGTGTTTCAGCCCTCAAAACATGTTTTTAAAGTGTATAATGGGTTTATGTGTGCCAATAAAACATGGAATAACATTAAAATAACCATAAGATGGTTTTAATGCATGTTACCTTTGAGGTGGATATATAGTTGCTGGCGGAGGGATATGGTGGAGATTATTTTCTTCTTCATTTCAACTGTTATACACTTAGCCTTCTTACTCTTGCTACCGTTTCCATTTTTCACTTTCTTGGGACCCATAATGAAGCTTATAGTGCAAAAATACAGAGAAGCGCAACAGAAAAATGCATTGAACACGTTCACCCTACAACTATTTGACCGGAACTGAATGTTTGTGCCGTGAAGCGTGGGTTGGCTGTCTGTACACCAGGCGAGGATTTGTTCGTCCGTCGGTACAAAATCTGTTTGGGGAATTTAGTTTGTACGTCGATTTGTTTGCCATCTGACGCTTTCGCAAGCCGAGGGTTCACTGTGTATTGAAACTGTTTCTTGGTGTAACTTTTTTTTTTTTTTTTTTATGGTTTGGAAAAATTTATTTATTTATTTTTTCTCTCCTTAGACCTGCCAACCTTTTTACGAATTAAATCCACATTTCAGCAGCAGAGCATGCTAGTACAGGTCGTCACTGAAAAACACAATTTTTACCCTCAATAAAATTGGCAGCTAGGGCAATTAACATGCTAATCTGAAATGATTGACAGTTGTTTGAGCACAGATGTTTTTTAAATCCTACAGACCTATCTGAACTGTTCAGAAGGCAAGGCCCACCCCTTTCCTACATCTCCATGATTTAAAATGCTGTTTCAATTACTGCAGGACAGCTTCAAACAGCGAGTTGCACCTGTTATGGTAGAAATGTGGGTAGTGCGTGCACATGTAGGGGGTTCTACAGGAACCATGCGGTGCTTTGACAGCTGCTTCTCCTCAGTTTTACTTAAGACACAGACTGTAGAGAAATTTACATGAGCTATGTCTTAATTGCTAGTTGTTTCCTAGAATAGGAAGAAAATAAACTTTTATTTTCCTCTATGAAGAATGTTCTAGCATCTGCATTATAAAACAGATGAGCCCCCCCCCCCCAACAAGCATCTCATGGTTCCTGTAAAGTGCATGTGAATAATATATACATATTCACACACATGTGCGCTACAGTTTCAACGTTAGACAAGTGATGGGTTAAAAGACTATATAGGAAAACAGTCAGGACTACATGTTTTCGTCTACAGGGTAAGCAGGTCTGGTAAGATGTATAGCATCAGTTAAAAGGCTGTTGTTGTGCTAATGGGGACTGTTGGACTTTGGCACATGGCTCTTTTACACAGCCTGTTCATGTGGGGAATGTTGCGCCTTTTTTTTCTTCACCCAATGGACTGGCGTTTCGTTCCCCCTAGGAGTCTGATGTTTGTGCTACCTTGTCAAAAAATGCTACCAAAGTGAGAATTGGTAATGGAGAATAAACTCATTCTTAGCTGTAGACTTAAACCTAACCCTGACCTTAACGCTAAGAATTAAAGCTTGAAGTTAACCCTTATTCACAGCTTCTAAGAAGCATATCTCAATAGGTAGCACAAATCGACAGAACACCAAAATGATTGATTGGTAGTAGCAGAGCAAGGATCGACGTCTGTGAAAAAAGAGACTTGAGTGTGATTTTTGACATTTATTTATAGCCTTTATTTAACCAGGTTTTTCCTATTGAGATCACAGATCTCTTTTGCAAGAGAGACCTGGCCAAGAAAAGTTTCAGTGCAAAAATTACAGCCAGCATGTTCATTACATATAAACATGGGACAGTGGTAAAGACCGTGGACTACTGATCGGGAGGTCATGAGTTCTAATCCAAGCATCACCAAGCTGCCACTGCTGGGCCCTTGAGCAAGTCTCTGAAGCCTCAGCTGCTTGGTTGTCAATAAATGAGATCGATGTAAGTCGCTCTGGATAAGAGTGTCTGCCAAATGACACTAATGTAATGTAAAAAAAATCCCTATAAAAACACTTGCACACATAACTTGGACACCCGAGTTTTTACCAATGCTTTAAATTCATTCAGGGATTTTATATATATATATATATATATATATAAATATATATATTTTTTTTTTTTATTTTTTTTTTTTTTAAGACAAACATCAGTTTGAATATTGTTCCAAGAATCAGGTGCTGAAAATTGAAAAGCTTTCTTTCCCAATTCACTTCTTACTTTTGGAACAACCAGTTTCAAAATGTCCATTGAACAAAGATTGTGACTTTATTGTTTCCATTAAAAAAAATAGCTGATTAATAAAGAATTTTACTCAGATTAGCTTTATATATGAACACGTACGTACCAGTGACCTAAGGCAACGAGCATGTATAGATGACCAATTTACTGTAGTATACAACAAAACTAAAAACACTGTAGGGAAAAAGTTAAATTGATTGCTAGACCCATTTGGGCCTCAAAAAAGGTCCACAAAGATACCAAGCAATACACAAAAATTAATGCCATAATGGGTGAAAATAATCCACTTTACCACTCATGATGAAGCACGCAGGCAAAATCTAAAGATGAAAGGTAATGGAGTCAATCTCTGGAAGGTAGTAAATCCAGGTAAAGGCTGGAGGTCAGCAAAATACTGATACTGGAGGCTAGCAAACAGCACCAACAGCTTAAAACTAGCCACCAGGACCAGGTACAAGCACAGAAGGATCAAATGCTAGATATTAGCAGATAGGGGCAATGGCTGGAAGCTAGCAGCCAGATTAGAGAGTCCAGATGCATGAAGTTAGCAGACTGTGCTATATAGCTGAAGGTTAGCATCCAGGGCCAGATTCAGGAAGTTCAGGTATTGGAAGTTGGCAAACAATGCTAGTATCTGCAGGCTAGCCACCAGAGCCAGGTCCACATACAGGTGCTGGAAGTTGGTAAACCGTGTCGATTAACTGGACATTAGCAGCAAGGTCCAGGTACTGAAGGTTAGCAGACAATGTCATCAGCTGAGGCATAATAGCCAGGTACGGGTACTCGAGGAGCAAATGCTGAAGACTAGCAGGTAGCTGAGGATTAACAACCAGGGCAGTTAAAGAAGGTCCAAGTGCTGGAGATTAATAGACAGTACCGATAGCTAGAGGCTGGCCTCCAAGTCCAGGTCCAGGTACAGAAAAGATAGTGTGCTGTAAGTTAGCATACTAAGGCCTCGGTCCATATTAAGAGATCTAACTCAATCCAATAACATCTAACAAAAAAATAAATTGTCCAAAGATCCCATACTGCATGGAAAATATTGTTCTTGTAGAAAATGATTTCTTCTCAATATCTTCTCAAATGATCTGAATTTCCCCAAACAGTGGTTTGGTGTGATTTTTCTGAAATTCCCAAAGTCTTCTTTAGTATATTTTAGTAATCACAAAGCCGTTTCGCACAGTGTAATTAATTTGGGGTTTTTTTTTTTACATGTAAAGGATAGAATTATAGTTTATTACTATGATTTATACTATAATTATCTTATCCTATCTAGAGCAGAATCACTGGTTGTTGCTTTTGTTCTCGATTTGTTCTGTGGTGTGAAACGTTAAGCTCTTCATCACTGCACGCTGAGTCACCCACCATCTCCCCGGAGTGAACTCCAGACCTGTGAGACATCTCCACGTTACAGATTTAGTATCTTATTTCAGCTCTTCCTATTCCTACGAGGATGGGTCTTTATAGCTCCGGCAATGAGCGCTGCATTTGTAAAAGGCTGTAGCAGGAAGGAGAAAGGAGTTTAACATAAAAATATAGTTAGTATGACGAGTGTTTAAATACAGCCTTGATATTCCAGGCTTTTGGATCTGCAGCGGTGGCATTAAATATGCTCACGGTCATTGTGCATCCAAACATGTACAACACAGAACAACTCAGAAATTCACTTTATTGTATCTTGAACAGGTTATAAAGATGTTCTTTTTAGGTGCAAACAGTTGCTAAAAATCAATAAAATGTTCATCCTTAAAGTTGTAATAATGTACAGGTGAGGCTTGCCGGTGATTTTAGTTAATTTCTATGCCTAATTTAAAAAAATAAAAAAATAAAAAATTAAGAATTACATATATTGGCGCTTGAAATTATGTGAACCCTTCAGAATCTTCTAGACTTCTAGGCAAGTCCTAAAAGTAGATGAAGAGAACCCAATTAAACAAATCAGACAAAAAAACTGTTATACTTGGTCATTTATTTATTGAGGAAAACGATCCACTATTGCATATCTCCTTTATGCAGACATATAGAACATTTTATAAACTAAAGGGTTCACGAACTTTCAGGCACCACTGGAAGTATATTTAATTCAAATAAATAAATATAATATAATAAGGCAAAATAAATTGCCTTTTTTTTTTTTTTTTTTTGGGTGCCCATTTGCCCTCCCTCTACCATGCCTTCAAAAGGACAATCGTTACATCTCATAACACTCGTTAACACACTCATCATGGTGCTGATGTTATTTTCTGTCAGTAATACTACATTCTAAATTCTACATTCTGCTTTTAGTGAAATTTATATGTAGTACAGATGAAGCACAAAGTTATTCAAATGCAAAGGTGGAAATGGTTTTAGGATTTATAAAGACATCCTGATTTATGTATATGTGGTCCAGTCTATTCATAGTTGGATTTCAAAACGTATTGAAAATACAGTGGTACCTTGGCTCGTGAACGCGTCGGATGGTGGAAAAAAATCGACGTACGAACTAAATTCCCAAACAGATTTTATACCGACTGACGTACAGACAGCCAACCCACGCTTTGTACCACAAACATTCGGTTCCGGTCACTGGTGTGCGCTTGTGGCGTGAACGTGTTCAATACATTTTTTTTTCCTTGTGTTTCTCTGTATTTTTGCACTATAAGCCTTCATTATGGGTCCCAAGAAAGTGAAAAGTGGAAATGGTAGTGAGAGTAAGAAGCCTAAACGTATAACAATTGAGATAAATAAAGAAATAATTGCAAAACATGAGAGCGGTGTTTTGTTGACTGATATTGCCAGGCAATATCTTCCCTTTGCCACTATCCCTCCCACCACCCTCCTCCTCTATGCATGCAACTACGCATCCACCGCAAAGGTAACGTGCATTAAAATCATCTGTTTATTTAATTTAGTTTGATTTTTCTATAATTAAGGTTATTTAAATTGTATTCTGTTTTATTGCCACACATAAACCCATAATACACTTTAAAAACACGTTTTGAGGGCTGAAACACATTAATTGTATTTATATTCATTTCAGTGGGAAACACTGATTCGGGTCGCGAGCAAATTGGTTTGCAAACAGTTTCAGAACAGATTCAGTTCATGAGTCGAGGTCCCACTGTAAAATAAAAATGACCACACCTACTGGGTGGAGGAATATACGAATTTGGACATAGACCTGGAACTCAGTTGTTTGTAACTCCATAAAATTTTAATTAGTTTGGTATTATCACTTGATGAAGATTATGCTCCAGTGGTGTACATTTTCATATGTTATGCTAGTGAGGGGTTGTCGATGTAGCCCTGCTCAGAGGTCAGTTATCATGCAGACAAGGAAATACCCTGTAGTTTTTGTAGATGAACCTATGAGCGTTTGCTATTAGCTGGGATTACTATAGATTACATCCTCTTTAGCACATTGAAATAAAAATAAAATTTGAAATGTCCTGTATGTTCCCTAGCCAACATTTAGGAATCTGCTTTAGCAGCCAGTGCTAAATCCAGTAGATAATGTGATTTAAAGCTAACCTCAAGGGAGGAGCAGAGGACGTTAAAGGTGTCCTAAAGGGTTCTGCGCCAGAAGGCTGGTCATTCTCTCTCTCTCTCTCTCTCTGTGTGTGTGTGTGTGTGTGTGTGTGTGTGTGTGTGTGTGTG
>JAQLOM010082204.1:0-26197 GCA_030068315.1 Chrysichthys thysi
CCACCGCAAAGGGAACGTACATTAAAATCATCTGTTTATTTCATTTAGGTTTATTTTTCTATCATTAAGGTGATTTTTAATTTTATTCTATGTTTTACTGGCACACATAAACCCATAATGCACTTTAAAAATATGTTTTGAGGGCTGAAACACATTCATTGGATTTACATTCATTTCAATGGGAAAAAGTCTCTGAACAAATTCAGTTCATGAGCCAGGGGTCCACGGTATTTAGTTCTGGGGCAGGTTTTAGAGATCATGCAGCTATCACACGGAGAGGATTCATGTTTCTTTGCTCCTGCTCACCATCCATCATTAGTTTTGCTCATCTTGCTTTGGCTCTTGAGAGAGGGCTGATAAAGGCACTAGTACAACCTCAAATTCTCACCAGGCATGTAATTCCCTTCTTCCTGAGAGATCACAAAAGCACGTCACTTGTCATGCAAGATTAAAAAGCACTTCGGTGTGCTTCAAGTGAGAAGCTTGTGCTTGTGCTTGCGAGTGTTTCACATAAATCATTTCCTGTAGCATGAAGTGGCATCTCTTTGAAGCCACCTTTTGTCTTTCTCTGCCCTAAATGGAATTATTCTGCAAACTATAGCATATAGTTCAAACAGAAATGCATCTGATGCCTATATATTATTTAGAAATTGTACATAATACACAATTATAATATACAAGTCCCAGTTCATTGTGCTGTTTAACACATTGCACAGTGTGAAGATAAAACGTTGGATAACACAACTGTTTCTAAAAATAAGCAATGCAAGAAATTCCTAGTGTTAAGCCTATTACTCATATTGTAATTACCATATGCTTTACTGCTTCTGCATTTTGGCACAAGATAATAAAAGGATTTCAATGCTAACCTTTAAAATAAGATAATAAATGATTGCTTGAAAGACAGGCTCCTAAAGACGTATTAGTCAAGAATGACTGGGCATGAACGCTCTGTCATGTTAAATGAAAGGAACTGACATATAATTGATGCCTGGTAAAAAGGAGTCCTACAAGGAGACTGTTACTTTTTGGTTTCATGGGAGTTTTTTTAAATTGACCAAAAAAAGAAAAGGAAAAAAAAGACCATCAAAAAATGGCTGTTCAAATAGGAATATAAGGACAACATATTTTTAAAACTATAATATGCTATTTTGTCTAAGAAAAAAAAATCACAGACTGTACTTTCTGCAGAACAATTCAGCATGATTCAGAACGTTGGGGGTGCTGCAAGACAGGCTTTTTCCGTGGTAATGGAAAAGTTTCAAAAGGATTAGCTACTTATTTAATACCTGTTTTAACCAATTGACCATTCCCTCCCACCCCACCCCCAATGACACACTATGGCATATTGACACCAAGAAAGTGACTTCTAAGGTAGATTAGCATTTAACCATTGGGCAGGTGGTAGCTCAGGGGGTTAAGATGTTGGCCTACTGATCCGAAGGTTGGGAGTTCAAATCTAAGCACTGCCAAGCTGCCACTGCTGGGCCCTTGAGCAAGGCCCTTAACCTGCAACTCCTCAGTTGTATAAATGAGATAAATGTAAGTTGCTCTGGCTAAGAACGTCTACCGAATGACAATAATGTAACCGTTGATACAGTGAAGCTTGTTTTGCTGATATTTATTCAGCTGTAATTTAATATTTTCTGGAAAAGTTTTCAAGACATAAGGCTTAGACAAGCTTATCATAAGCTATATTAATGCTGTAATCGAATAAATCTTGTAACGCCGAATTTCTGAACTCTAAACAGGAAAAAAACTAAGAAAACAGCCCCTCAACTTGGAAGTCCTACCCCCAAACCCCAAGATTCATCAAATGACATCTAATCAACATAGCTGCAGCAAGATTAACAAATTATGTTATGTTGTATAAGTATTTGCTTTAGGTCAGTCAGCATACATTTGAAGATGGACATTCTCTGTCCTGGGAAGAAGGTCATGAGTTCAAAACCCAGCACAGCCAAGCTGGTACCATTGAGCAAAGCCCTTATCCCTTGTGCAGCATTAGGCACCATGGAGGACGCTAGAAGACAAACATTGTGGAGGAAAACCGGGAAGTAGTCTTGGGAGTGCTCAGAACAGGTGCACTGCACGCACGCTCTGTGCGGGCAAATTCATGACAGTTTTATGTATTTTTACTTTATATTTTGTATTAATCATTTTTATATAAAGCTGGGATTGGTGCCAATTTCCCCCCCGCGACCCTGTACAGGATTAAGCGGCAGAAGATGAATAAAAAGATTTTTATATAAATATTTTTCAGTTGTGAAATGAATGATCTGAGTTTCCATTATTTCTTATGGGGAAACCCGCTTTGATATAAGAGTGCTTTGGATTACAAGCACGTGTCTGAAGCGAATTATGCTCGCAAGCTGAAATTCCACTGTATTTAAAAAAACTATATCTATCTAATGGAGTTTTGAGCCGGTTGGCCTTCCATAAATGTGGCGTCAGCTGAATGTCTGGTGCTGGACGAAATAATTCCCTACTTTTACGCCAAAGTCATTTGAGCTGGAAAATAAAAATATCCTTCACGTTGCTGGGTATGGTAAGTAAACTTTTCTGCAATGACGTTAGAACTTAAATTGTTTATGAAATGTCAAATATTTTCGAAATAATTCTTGTACTACATTATAAACAACCAGTTAGCAAACGTGTCTGCTGGATCACTTGCTTGTTGGGCAGGCAGCTGGCTTAGCGAAAGGGAGTTTAATATTTTTGTTTAATGGTCGACTTTTTAAACAACAAAAAAGTACATTTTCGAGGAGGAGTAATCTAATTGGTTGCTATTTGTCCACGTATGTGAGATAATTTTATTCATTCAATTTATTTTTACATGTTAAGGTTTTCTGTCAGGCTCTTACAGGTAAGCGGGTTCATGTCATTAGCACCAAGCTAACCTGACTAACTTTTCACACAAGTATGTTTTTTTCACTCAAGTTACACTTTTTGGCGTCTTAAATGCTGTTGCATTCTTCCTGTTAATGGTTTTTAGGCATTTCTAATGTGAAATGGATCTCTTAATATTTGGAGAAGCGATTAAAAAAAGCTGAAAGAGTTAGGGGTTAAATATAAAGCAGTATTCCTGGGTGATGAGGGTTTTTTTTTGTTTTTTTAAAGAGCCGCCATTTTGTGAATTCAGCCAATATTGGGTTTTAGTGATCATCACACCATCATGTGCTCATTTGAGTAAATTAATTTTAATATTTTAACAACTAATGCACCCAATCTAAGCCTAGTTTCCCAATTAATTAACCGTATTGTTATTTACAAAGAAAAAGAAAAGGAATTGTTGACCGAACATTTCTGGAAGGAGTCTCCAGTGTCAGTACTGTGAATCAGACCATTCTCCAACACTGGGAAGTCTTCAGGAAAAACAAGTTTGTGCCCTGCAGGACGTCCTCTGTCTGCATTTTGACTTTTCAACTTTAACCCTGTAAGACCCAGACCACCTTATGTCTCCATTGATTAAAATGATGATACAGACTCAGTGAACAGGTTTTTTTTTATTTTTTAAACCCTGTGTCACTCCTGGGGTCATATTTGACCCTAACTTTTAGTTCACCCCAGTAGGTGGTCTGAGTTTTCACTGATGCTACTTGTTTTGAACTGGTCCTTATGAGACCTCCTGTGATGTCTATTAACCAATGAGTGGGTTGAATATTAGAGCGAAATAAAAGTTAGGGTCAAATATGACCCCGGGGTGCTACAGGGTTAAAAGAAATGAAACGAGTCTGATTAGGGAACGAAGTCTATTTACATTAACTATAAAATGTAAGTTTTAAACAGAAACTACTTTGTCGTGCTGATGTTCCACAACGTTAAAGTTACTGCTGGAAATTTGCGGTGGTACAAAAGAAGTAAAGCACTGTAAGGTGTGATGTGAAGCAGAGTTACTGTTGGCATGCAGAAGAGGATTATTTTCTTATAGTGGCACATCTTGAAGTGTTTTACTCCTCTAATGCTGGGATCAGATTACAGTACACAAATTCAGGCTGATTTTGTATTTTATTTTATTTATTATTTTTTGTGGCTGACAAATTTCCTGAACACGAATGCTGGGAATGATGACCGAACCTTGAACCTTGAAGAAGGGCGATGTGGGGTGTGGGGCACCCAATGAAAAAAGTTCTAGCATGTCAGAATTCTTTGTATTTCCACACCTTGTTTGGTGACCTGTTCTTCAATGTTTCTTCATAAGCCATGATTGACCCTTGGAAATCTTGACCCTCCTCTGCAACAATAAGCAAGGACGAGAACGATGATCGTTCGGGGGCAAACAAAGTGTAGTGTTGTCAATCTCCCAACCAAGACGCGGCAAAAATTTCATGCATTCTTAATGTGTGGGATGTTAGTCGACGTGATCTGGATCCTAGACAGGGACGCACAACACAAGCGGTCTTAACGCAGACCTCTGAGGGTTTTTCTTTTCTTTTGTTTTTTTGTAGAACTTCTTAAACAGAAGCTTGCAGAGAGACAGCAACTGCAAGGTAATAAATTTTTTATGTATGTACAGAGCTCTGTTTTCAATAATGGGCATTAAAAACCCTGTATGCTTCTAGGTTAAAACAAATCAGGTTACTCAAACCATTTAGAGGTCTTAATGCTTGTCTGTCTCTGAACTGCTTTTGATTTCCAATAAACCATAACATGTGTGGTCCATTAACACCCCCCAGCATATTTTTTTGTTTAATTTTGTGTAATATTTTTATTTTTATTTTTTTAAACTGATGTGGTACTCACCAAATATGAGGAGCTGATTTGCATTTTAGGCGTAACATTAACTTTTACGGCAATCAGATTTCAATCTGGCAAACCAGCATGGCCGCACTTTCCGTGCTTCATTGAAATTTAAATGTTAATTAGGAATTGCTAATCCCAATAAGTGTTTGCGGTTCCATTTCCCCCAAGACCGCATGTAATCAAAGTCATCATTTCAGTCCTGTCTCAAAACGTGCATTCGCATTAGTTTTTGCGTCAACAAGGGCTTCCAGAATGAAAATACAAAAAGCAAAGTCTGTTTAATTTCATTTTCGGCGTCTTAATTGGTATAATTCAGTTGTATTAAAAAATCCTAATGGAAGCGCCTCCGTTTCCTGTTGCACTTTCTCATCGCTTGTTAGTGTTGCGTTCTCATTTGGAGAATTCTTTTGTAGCGTTAAAAATTTTTGGCACGTGATGTCGGGATGTTTTGAAGCTTGTTAACGAGGACGCGTGACTCCAGACTGACTTCCTGTTTCAGGCTGAAGGAGTGGAAAATTTCCAAACTCTATTTTACATTTTATCATGGATTGTCTTTTTGTAGTGAAATATCACGAAGCCAACTAGCAACACGTCAAACTGTCTGCAAGGAAGGAAATGCTTCTTGGCATGCTGTTCATGTTCAAATAATCAGTGACTGGGTGGTGAGATGCGTACCAACACAAGGTGAAGCTGATTATTACAATCAAAGTGTTTTATTCCTATTATACCACCGCCCAGTGTGGTAAGTTACTGTGAATGATCTGTTATGGAAACTATAACGTGCTAGTGAGATGGCAAGAATTCAGCAGCGTTGTGGTGTAAATGAGTTCCAAAGCAGTGTTGCTGCATGGAACCAGGAGCGGAAGATTGACAACAGAAAAAGGTTTGTGATTATTAATTGGGATTAAACATGTAGCACTGAGAGAGAGAGAGAGAGAGAGAGAGAGAGAGAGAGAGACAGACAGACAGACAGGGGCAGACCATGAGCCTGCTGGGACTCATAATGATCTCAGTTTGACATCGGCATGTTTATGCTGACGTTAAACTTAATTCTTCCGTTGACCATTAGAGCTCATTTACAGGGTGACATTGTTAACTACTCATCGCTGATGGATTGTGATGCAGCGGCCATGCGGCTAAATTAAATCTATTAATTGCGGACAGCCGTGAACAGCTCGCTACAGAGGTCGGAGGTCAATTAAGTTATGATAAATTGAGTGAAGCCTTTCATGGGAGGCATCTGGATACAGCAGGTGTGTGTATGTGGGGGGGGGACGACGACGACAAGGTACAGTCGCCATTCCCACTCGTATGTATGATTGTGAGCTTAAATTAATTGTCTCCTAGCATGCACAGGCGCATGAGCTAGGCGGGAGGTATGGGTACGTATTTAGCTCTCTCTAGAAACCAGAGTACCCGCATGATGTGAATATCATTTTTGACCACATATAGCCTTTTTCTTTCAAATAAAATTTATTTATTTATTTATTTATTTAGATAAAAAATTAAGTCAAAACACTTTTGTATGAGTATTAAGATTAGGTTGTGTGTAAATGTTTTGCATAGGACTAGCTGAACTAAAAATTCCCACAATATTTACGCAATTTTCTTCATATTCGCGTGGATGTGTGGTTAAATTCTATTATCTCATAAATGACCAGATTTGTTTTAATAACACAGTTGATTCACTTTTAGTGACGCCCACAAATCTCCATAAAAGGCAAAGCTTATAGAAGGGCTTAGAAGGACAAAATGACAGCTAAATGGTCAATGAGCAGGAATCAAACCCAGTGCTTGCTAAAGTTTCCAGTAATGCATCTTTCTCCACACGCACGCAAACCAGCCCTTTGTCGTATTAAAGGGTGTCGTATTAATTTCTGAATCTTAATTTCTTATTTAATGTGAGATTGAATCCCACGAAATTTCGATTAAGTCTCTGTGTGGAATTGAGGGGAAAAAAAAACAAACAAACCCCGAAGTCATTTACAGTGTAACGTTTATTTAAATCAGTTTTGTATAACTAGTCGCCATCATGGTTCTCGAATACAGGCTTTTAAAAAAGCATGACCGCGTTTATCTCAGGGCCCTGCAATAATATTTATCTCGAAGCGAGCCTGAATGGATGTGTTAAAACCATTATGTATTATTCATTACAAACCGTGCTGCAAAACAAGGCCAGAAGTCATATGGAAGTACACTGAAATACTGAAATAACAGATAATCAGAGTAATTAGCTGTCAGTGGTGCCGTGCGCATCTGCGTTTTCTCAGATAAAGTGACCATTTGGTGACACGGCGAGGGCTGTAAACTTTAACGATAACAGCGGTACATGCATATCAAATTAAATTGTTTCACTACTGCATCGTACAGGCAGGCATGTACCCCCCTGGTCTCCATATGGCATGCGTGGGAAAGGGTTTTATTCTGCATAATGTGAATATGGAGATGAGATTCCCCTATACAGTGATAAGGAAGTGTAAAGTGTAACGTTTATACAGTAGCAGCACACAGGGATGGTCATGATGATTATTACAAAACAGACATTTTCGTCTTTAATAAATTGTCCAAAATGCCTTTGGTTCCTTTCTTCAGCGTGAGGATCTTAACCATAGTCATGAGAAAACGCAGTCACGTTCTTCTCGATGTTCAGGGACACGCAAGTAGGAAGATCAAGAAATAATGTGCTGATAATTGTTTACATGACATACAGCAATATCCATGCACAAAATTAATACGGACTTGGAACGAAGATTGGGAAAAGTCATCAGTAAGTAGCCTCAGATTTCTCCTCTTCTTTGTTTTCTTCTTCTCCCGTCGTAGGCCGTTCCCCTCAAGGTTCAACGTGTTGAATCAAGTGTTCGTTTATTGAAGGCGGTCGAGTCATTCACGCGAATAAAGACCGTATAGTGTCGTTCAGGTTTACTGCTATATTAATGTCGTACATCATACTAAAAGGTTGTCTTGATATGCAGATTTAGTATGGACCCTTCACCCTCCAGTCCAGTCATAACGAGCACAGAAGGTGTTTCAGGTCTGTCAGGTGTGATTAACGATAAGGTTTATTAAAAATAAATAAATAAAAAGTGAAAGCCGCGGTAATAAAATTACAGCCTGAGCTGCAGCCAGGTGATTAACAAAGCTCGGGACGTCAGTGGAGGCGAGTTTAGCGTTTGCATCCTGTTCATAACTGGCAGTTCCAAGCGACTTGGGAACGTTACTTGCATTAGTGTGCAAAAAAAGTTCTCGGGCATCTCTTTCTGTCTCTCTTTCTCTCTCTCTCTCACACACACACACACACAGAGGACTTGGAGGCGTGGCTATTGTGTCTATCAGTTCTGGTGAAGGAGGCATGGCATTTTCTTCTAATCCGGGGACCATGAGAACACACTAAGAGCAACATTTTAAAGTAGCTGGCTCACCCTTGTTTTTGGTACATCGATAGCATAGAAAATGACAACTCACTAATTAGCGCAGAGGATTCTGGGAAAGGTGAGCTGGCACCTTTAAAGATTATGGTAAATGTTATTCAGGTGGGATTCCATTCACAGGGGGATCTGGAGTAGCTTTGCCATTTTTCCAGGTGCAGACAAAATATTTTGCATTACACAAGACCAGGGATGTTTGGGGGTGGGGGGGATACAGGCCACTGAAGATATGTGTATAAATCAGGACTTGGAAGGATTAGACAAGCAAAACGCCTTTTGTGGCTGTTGGGTAATGTCATCTTTGTGTTAAGCGTGTGCGCGTGTGTGTGGGAGGACGAAGAAAATGGGTTTGTGTGTTGAGGCCCTGATGCCTTTACTTACATTAAAAGCATGTCAAAGATAATTGTTCAGCATCTTTTCCTACAAATGTCACACTGTGTTCCATTCGCCTTGGAATAAAAATTTGGAGCTGGGAATTACGTCATACCGACTTAACCACGTTCCGTTTGTGCAAGTCGGAAAACCAATATGGACGCCTCCAGGAAAACTGCTATTGTGTTTGTTCTTTTGTCCTTTACACGGTGGTACTGCTGTTTGATACTGACATATCAAAATATGTCCCTAATAAGCTGATCTCAGGCTGTTTAAAAAAAAAAAAAAAAACCCTTCCTTTTATTACTTTTGTTTAAATTTCACGGGGTGGGGGAAGCCAGGTTCGGTGTCTACTGGGTACCCATTGGCCATTAATTAGCAACACCACCTGAAAACATCTCATTAGGTGGTTTTTAGTGCATCAACACATGGTATCAGTATGAGCACAGATCAATCATGGACCGTGCTGTGTGTACAACTGATTAGATGAGACACAACTAGACTAGAAGTTTAATAAACCGTGTAAAACTACAGCTTTCGCTTACTGTTGTGGCAGGGTGCCGCCATTTTGGACTTCAGGGGCATTCCAGTGGACACGGATATCCCAACATCCGAGTACAAACAATGCAGCATCAGATATACATATGCAGTATGGGGGTGTCCTAGTGTTTTATTTTAAATAACAAACAAATCAGTATTAATTTTATGAGTTAGCTTAGTATTTTCATACGCGTTTCATTTCAAGCCATTTGTTTAGCTTTCTTATGTGTTTGTTCAAGAGTTTCAGCCTGGGATGTACTGATCACCTATATGTGATTTTAAACCAGATTAGACCTCTTCTAAAATAAGTAATCATTCCCTCTGGGTTTATTCATCCACCCTGACATTGCACAGTCCTCCGAACCCAAGGCAGCATAGCTGAAATTATGAATATACCCATGTTACAACATGAAGTCATTACAAAACTGTAAAAACTGCTGACATGAGCCAACCTAGTCATTAATCAGTATCATTTTTAGATCAGGCTTTCTAGCTCCTGATAACTCAGGCTGCGCATTTCTCCTCTGAGCTTCTCCTCTCTTGCCGTTCCAGTGAAGGTCTGAGTTATAATGAAGTCTTTCTAATAAAATCTCTATACTCTGCAGCCACACTTGGCAACACTCCCAGGAAGTTATTTTCAGTAATGCAACGCCAGGCTTCCATCTGCTTAAACAGGAAAACACCCGTGTAGCAGAAACAGATTATCAGGACGACCTTTCAAACAGTGGCGCAACAGAAAAGTGTCGGCCCCATCGCTGAGAGATCATGAGTTCAAATCCCGATGATACCGCAGCAATCCATGGAGTCGGAGGAGCAAAATTGCCTGAACTGTCTGGGTGGGAAGGGCTTCCTCTCGGTCTCCTGTCAATTACAGCCAGTCTGTGACCTCCTGAATGAGGAAGTGGGCGGGTAGCGCTTTTTTTTTTTTTTTTGTGTCCAGTTGAACGTGTTGCGCTGTCCTGTGAAACAGCATGAGCAGCAGTTCAAAAAGAACATTTTGGTGAAAGCACTTATGAAATGATTATAGCCATGTCTGGTTACCCATAATCAAGTTACCATGGTAACGCACCCCTTGGACGGTGAAATTCTTGAAACGCTTTGAGTTTCAGGAAAGGGGAGCGTGCTGTGTGGCGTGTTCTGAAGGGAAATGCAGACTTGATGGCTCAATATGAGGAAGTGTGGAAACCTGGGATACACGCACATGAAGGTTTTTAATAATAGAGATTTGCAAAAGCACTTTATACTATGAAGAACATGCAGTGACCAAGAATGGAGTTCTACCAATGTATACGTAATGAAACAAGATACTAAGATTGGGACGATTGACAAGAGTATTGGGAATCACTGATGTACCAGTCCAGCTGTAACGATTGCCATCAAGTTGGGCGATTTTAAACATCTATGGGGAAAAGTCATGTCGTGTGCACCCGTAAGCTTGAGAAAAACGTAGTTGGTTTTAACCCAGAAGCAGCAAGATTGTCAAAATTCGCTCTGGCTGCCCTGCTTTTGAATAACATAAATTATTTATTTATTTATTTATTTATTTATTTATTTATTTATTTATTTATTTATTTAAATGATGGCGAGTTTCCATCCTTCGTTCGTTCCTTCCTTACTTCCTTCCATCCATCCTTATGACCAATGACTTGGGGGTACAACAAGACAAACACAGGCTAAAATCCCAGAGACGTGTGGACAGAACCGAATAAACCGCCATGATTTATTATGTATTTTTTTACGACGATCCTGTTGAAGTTTGGGGATGCTTTGAGACGAAGATGAAATAGGCTTTGGGCGTTCTTTATCTTGCAGACTTTATTTATAGAGGCTGCAAGGCAACCAGATGTGCTGACTAAACATCAGTAGGGTTTAAGTAAAGCTCATGAAATCTTTTATATGTGAAGGTAAGAAATCGTTCGATGAAGGAAAATAACGAACGATTGGGATTACAGGTTTGGTAAGAAAATTAAATAACATTACTTAAAGACCATTTGTAGCACTGTTGCCTCGCAAGAAGAAGGTTCCCGTGTCCGTGTGGGTTTTCTCCATGTACTCTGGTTTCCTCCCACAGTCCAAAGACATGAACAGGGGGGATTAGGCTTAAGTGGCTACTCTAAATTACCCGTAGCTGTGAATGTGAGTGTGAAAGGATTGGTTGTCTGTCTCTGTGTGTCGCCCTGCAATGGATTGGCCACCTACCCAGGGTGTTCCCCGCCTCTCGCCCGAAGTCATCTGGGATTGGCTCCAGCTTCCCCCCACGACCCTGACCAGGATTAAGCGGTAGACGACGAGTGAGTGACTAAACACCATTTGTGTGGTGTGAAATTTGTACTGATGCTTAATGCCAAGTCATATTTTTATTTACATTAATGTAATTAACATTGTTACTTACTTTGTTTGAGATTAATTTCCAAAACTGACACGGCTATGTTGTGTTTGGTAGTACTCTCTAATGCGGAGTACTTCTAAACTCCGATTGGTTGCTTCGGAATTGTATCATAGATTGGTGCCGTAAAGCTGCCCAAACATCGTCATATAATTTAATTACAATTTTATGATGAACTTGCATCTAAAAACTTTTTTATTTTTTTTATTTTTTATGGGTATATAAAGTCATAGATTCAATTTTGCAAGAGATTTCAAGAAGCAACTCAAAGCTATCTAGAGCAGGAACTACTGTAGTTGCTTTTGTTGCATCTATTCACATTATCCTTGATTGGACATAATGGATGTAATGATGAATGTAATGTAATCAGTAGTTGATTGTTCATCAAGAGAAAAAAACCCGGAAGCCCCATTTGTAATCATGTTATACAGTGGGTCCCTGACAGCATGAATTGTTTGCTCTCAGCATATCAATCTGTCGTCGGGGTTCACTGCGTACTAAAATCCAAGATTCACGAGATAAGACGAGGCTCAGCAGCCCAGCAGGTAACACAGAGCCTCCTCGATGTTAGCAACAGGAGAACTTTCTTTTCCCGTAAAGGTTGTAGATTTATTTAACTACAAATGAAATGTCATGTTTTGCATTCCCCGAGTTGTCATATAATGTTTTTCCGGTTTTGTGCTGAAAGTAGTAAAATCCTCCGAAGTATGAAGTCTGAATCCTGTTCCTGATCGTTGACATTAAACAGAGATGTACACAGCTACACGAAGGACGACGTCTCTAATAGTTTAATTTTCATTTTGATATTTTTGCCAAAATCTTACATTTGATATTGGTTATTTCACTGGAATATGGAAATAAATGATAAATAAATTGTATATTATTGTGTTTGTGTGTGTAATAGGAACTTGTACAGCAGAGCCTCCACGTAATCCAAGTGTAAGAACAATTGGAACATTTTTGGAAGGAGTCTCCAGTACCAGGATTTTGGCTTTATATAAAGGTTTTTACACATACACAGTAACGCAAACATGTATTTAGAGCAACATCAATTTTCACATGAAACACAAAGAGATTATGTGAATTCCACAAAAATAAAAAAAATCTCATGACACTTATTCATTTACAAAAGGGAGGGAGAGAAAATAATTTACCACATCCTGTCCTGAGCAGTAGCTGAAAATGCGGGGCGTGTCACTTCTGTTTCGCCGTTTCATAACATGGATAGCCAGCTTGCTGACACGGATAACAAGCCTCACCATGTGACCGGATCGGCTCCAAACCGTTAACCGTACCTCAGCTGTTTTCATCGCTGAGCTCCTCTTCTGTTTTTTTTTTTTCCTCCAGACATTAATTGTCATCATTGAAATTTTTGTTGCGTTTGTAAAACAATGCTGAGATTTACGACACAAAAATGGATGAAATACAGTGCCATGCCTTCAGCAGTGTGAGGACGTTTCTACGACATTCACCTTGATTGGTTGGACGTGTTCCTTTTCTGGATGAGATGTTCGAAAATCGAGCCAGTTGCAAAATTCTTAAGTCTCGCTTTTTTTCACCCAAGGACATTTCATTCTTGAAGTGAATGTTCATTTACAGGACAGGTGCTCAAACAAATATCATTGCTGTATGTGTAAAGGCCTAACTTAACTTGTTTTGTGGACGTTCCAGAAACATAGCTGTGAAAGGGTAAAGTGTATGACCGCATGGTTGCTTAGTAAATAAATGAACAAATGAATAACTAAATAAATAGAAGTTATCTACAGGAAGCTGGAAGTCCATGGTAAACAAACAGCAGCAGGTATTCATCCGTTAGAGCACTTTGCTGTATCTTAAAGTAGATAACGTAAACGTACTCCATGTGAGCTGAAAGTCAGAGCTGTGTTATCGGTTTGCTTTTGAATAACGTAAAAAAAAAAAAAAAAGTTTAAAAAAAAAAAATAAAAATAAGAGAGAGCTTAAAGCGCCACTTGGGCTTTGTCCTTGATTTTAATAATGCCTACTTTCTTTCTTTGTTTCCATCCTTCCTTCGTTCCATCCTTATGACCAATGACTTGGGGGTACAACCAGACAACAGCCTAAAATCCCAGAGATGTGTGGACAGAACCAAATAAACAGCCATGATTTATGATGTATTTATGTACTGGCAGGATAATTAGCGTGGCATCTTTTTTTAAAATAATTTATCTATGTATGTATTATTTACATTATTAAAGCGCACATGTGTTGCGTGTCTACATTCCGATTGCAAGTTTGCGGCCTAAGCGTCTTCCAGTTCAGGTGCGTAATAGATCATGGTGCAGCGTTGTCAGGATGCACAGCGTTTCTCTTTAATCCGTTCAGCCGCAGGGAGACCGTGTGGACCGCTACAGGATGTGCGAGGACGCGCGGTTGTGGGCGAAAAAGGATTTTCCAGCATCCAGGCGATGTGTGCAGGGGATTCGGGGGTGTTTAATTAACAGTCAGAATTTGTTCTAAGCCCCGCATTTGCATTGCGTTATAATAAATACGCCGGTAAGTGAGAGTTTGAAGATGAGCTCAGATTAGTCGCTGAGCGCAAACGAGATCACTGGGTCACTTGCATAACAACAGTGTACTGATGGAAAACCACAGTCAGTCAGTTCAGTGTGTTCTTTTGTGATGTGATGGAGAGTAATATTCACAGAGCGATTAAAAATACCAACATCACCGCTCCGTCTAATCAGAAGTAACAGGCAGCGCGTTCTGTGACTGATTTAATTTTCCTCTTATCAAGAAATTTATGCTGCATGTTTTTTTTTTTTTTTTTTTTAAATGTTTGTGTGTATTTTCAGTGAGTGCTTTGAGAATATTTGTGTGCATCTTCAGTGAGCGCTTTGTCCTGGGTTGGGTCACGGCTGATCCGGAGTCTATCCCAGAAACCGTGGGAGGTGGGGAAAAAATGAACAAAGGTGCGATGAAAATATTTTCACGCTGCCTGGAGAGCTGAATCTGAGGTGTTGGACCTGAGGAGAATATATGAAAACTGTAAAATTCAGTACAATACCGTGACATGCTTCTGAAACTGGATCATGTGGGATCGGATGTGAGGAAGAAAACCCTTCTTGCTATGAGGCTGTTATAGGGAAATAATCATCACTAACTATTACCATGCCAAAGTGGATTATTTTCCAATGTCAGCATGTTTTGTTCCTGTTGTATGTTATTCCCCTTATACCACACTGGTTACAAATTTTAATTTATTAATGAATGATGCGTCATACTACAGGGTGGGCCATGATAAAGTAGCCCCACCTCCAATCCCGGTGCCGGTGCTGCTCTTTGGAGGAGGCTGTAGCCCCTTTCTCTCTGTCTGTCCCCCAGGTGGAGGTGCATAGACGTGAACGGGGAGCACTTTCAGCACCTGTTGTGACTTTTGCTTCAGTGAATAAAAACAATTTATTTGCTCGTTCATCTTATCTTCCTTTCGTCGGAGGCGGGATCCTTTTTCGTAGCCCAAATGTTCGTTTCACTCACCAGGCTCTGTTTTTTTTCTTTCTTTCATTAGTAGGTGTTAAGCCAAAAAAAAAAAAAAAGCACTAAGTTACCAAAAATCCAGAAGTTGCAAAATCAGCATAATCAGAAGAAGTACTCTTGACGCCGGAGACTCCTCCAGTCTCTTTACAGAAACCGGATCAACGGCCAATGCGCTTTTCTTTCTTTTCATTCTTTTTATACTTTAATTATCAGTCTTGGATTATGTAGAATGTCCACCGTATAGATCCCTGTGAATAAGCTGTTTCTATAGAAACGGTAATATATTAGAACAAGCGTATTAATATTAACTTGTGGTTTGAATTACAGCCACAAAACCGTCTATTATTAATCAACACCTTCTAAGCAATCAGATATAAGAGTTGCGGTATAAGACGAGACGAATAAATCAAACGTCTGTTCTGTCCATCCGTCTTCGCTAATTTTTCGCTGAAATGTTCCCACCATCGCTGGAACTTGTGCGCACCCCTTTTTCCCTCTTTTATTGGGGCCATTTTTCAAACCGAGCTCCTCATCACGTGGATGGCTGGAGACCATTAGTGGATTGACGAGGCCTCTGTGGAAGATGTACCGAGATATTAAGGAGTGCGGTTGAAAGACCAAGGCGGTGAACTAATGTACGAACATTATTACAACCAATTAGGCTCGTAATGGCGGCGTGCACGGGTTTCATGAGGAACGCTCTTAAAAGGAACATTAGCGACATTAATCAGTCCCAAAAAAAAAAAAAGCACCCCGGTTCTTTTTATTCTCAACGCTCTCCTGTTCCTTGTCATTTTTCCCCTGATTTGACATCTTATTTCCTGTGTGTTGCGTTGACACTAGAGTAATAAGCACAACTTTTTTTTATTAGTTTACCAATCACCACAGCGGTGCAATTTGTCACACGTACAGCCAAAGTGCGGGCTGCTAATGTTACCGGTAGGATTAAGGTTCATGTCAGTAGCTGTAGTGAACTTTTTATTGAATATTCGTCTTGCTGTTCCGGTTGAGATTACAGTATTTGAGAAATGTTGCCATTTCGGAACGAGGAGGATCATCGAGCAGCTGATGAGTGTATCAGTCAGGAAGTGCCTTTCACTCAGGTTTAAAAACTAAACAAAAAACAAAACAAGCTCTGTTATCCTTTCTGCTTCATTTTCTGACCTTTAGAGCTTCTTTTTGTGCATTTACATGCTGGAGTATTTGGATTAATGACCATAAAGCCACAAAAGCTGTTTACAGGATAAGGACTGACTGAATTGGGCGTCTCAGATCACGCTGGAAGATCATCAGGTCTGTCATGTTCTCTTAGAAAAAAAAGCGCACATTTTTAGGCTGACTAATCCTCATGAGTGCAAACGTTTAGATAAAATAAAGAGGACAATGGGATTTAATGTTTTAAGGTACATGGATGGTCTTGCAAGTAACAGAAATATTTGAATAATGTAGTGGTGGTATAGTGGTTAGCACTGTCGTCTCACAGCAAGAAGGTCTGGGGTTCGATCCCCGGGGACGACATGGGTGCCTTTTGGTGGGGAGTTTGCATGTTCGCCCCGAGTCCATGTGGCTTTCCGTCAGGTACTCTGGTTTCCTCCCACAGTCTAGACATGCACATTAGGTGGATTGGCTACCCTAAATTGACCATAAGAGTGTGTGTGTGCGCGCGCGTGCGCAAGTGTGTGTGTGTTTGTGTGCATATGAACCTGAGTTCTGAGTTAGGCGAGGGTTGGATGTGGGGGTAAGCAACCTCCAGTGTTGTAAAATTGGAATGCTGGTAATCACACACTTTCGACAGAACATGTCGACGCATAAATGTCCTCATATTCACTTGCTAACAAGAAAACTTCCACCAAATTTGTCCTCCGTGCTTCTTTTCCTTGCTTGGCTGCCTAACTTGTGACCTGATTGCTCAGGAGGTAAAACTTTTCTTGACATCACCGGGAGCGTTTCTAAAAAGTGAAAGCTGCACCACTGTGACCAAAAAAGAAAAAAGAAGAAGAAGCCGATGGCAAATTTTATAAAAAGCGGTTATGTTCCTTCCACCTGCCAATTTTTATAGGATTATATGAAATCCTGAGCCTGTGGTTGAGGAAAAACTGGCGTGTGTTTTTAAAGCAGCCCTTGTGTGAACACGCTCCTGTGTGTTCCAGCACATCAGCACTAACTAGGCTAATGTTCATGTGTTTGGAGCCTTGTTTTCGCACACTTGATTGACTCCATTTAAGACAGCAGTGTTAATGAGCTGATGAGTTCCGAGTTTCCTCTGCTGTTAGAGCTGCGAAAATGCTCATATATGCAACGCAGTGAGACTAAAGGGCTGCTTTTGGCCGGAGAGCGTCTGGTGCATCTCAGTCGAAGCTTACTGCACGGCAAAAAGGAGATAAAACTGAAAAGAAAAAAAGTCTTCCCACCAGCTGTCGTGTGTCGTGGATGAGTGAAATGTTCCTGATCAATACACTTGAATTGGTAACATTTTTGCCATCTGACAAAAGTACAGCCCCCCCCCCCATCCTGCAGCTTGATCTTAATCCACTTCAAATGGAAATGTCAAGTGTGCTTTGTTGTATCTCGGTATAATCAGAGCATGGCGTTTTGCCCATACCAGACGACGCAAGTACAAAGCAAAAGAGAAGATAAAATGGAGAGAAAAGACATGTCGGTGGGGGGGGGCAGAAAGTATCTCTGCTGCAATAACTGCTTGCAAATTATATAAGAGATATCCCTGTTAGGGGAGGAATGAAATTGTGGTGGATTTTCATTTTCTCCCATCATGGATACTTGTTTTGTCCTGAAGTCATGTTGCACGTATGGTAAAGATTGTAGCTGGACGTTTACCACTTTGCAAGCTATTGTTAGCTTAAGAATTATTGGAAGCCTTGGTAAACATGGGTATATTAAAAAAAAAAAAAAAAAAAGTTTATGAAAGTTCATTTCAGTAGATGGCCTGGGGTTCGCATCAGGTGTCGAAGGTATCCACTCTCAGTGCTACATGCAGAGTGAGTGTGATTTTGGTTTTATTTATTTATTTTGCTTTGCTTCATGTTTTAAGATTGGTGATGATGGGGAATGAGTTGAAATGTTGAGCAGAGATGAAGGAGCAGACTTTCATAAGACCGGAGAACTGTAATTGGGTTTTAAAAAAATGCGTGGCTTGCTAATTAATTTTAGCCCGGGAAAAAAAATGAAAGCACATTTTGTGCTTGTAGTCGAGATTGGCCCCTTGTTTACAATGACGTGCCATAAAAAACATTCTTTACAGAGTGCTTGTTCTCTCTTTAGTGCCGGTCATTGTCCAAATCAGTATGCACAAAAGTAAGGTATGGACTTGCCCAACTAAGCCACAGTTTTGAAGAAATTCTTCATTGGGAAAGCAGTTGAGCAACACAATCAGATTGATCCTGCATCTGGTCTCATTTGAGCTGAGTCTGAAAGCCACAGATCTGAGGCTACAGTGGTGCATAGACTCTGGATAGTTAAAGAACATCATCTGGTCTTTTTCCCCCATCTTCAGCCATCCAGTTTGGGTGATCCCTTGCCCTCTGCAGCCTTACGTTCCTGTTTTCGGCTGACCGCCCCGGCCCCTGATTTTATTTTAGTACATTTTATTTTATTATTTATTCATTTATTTATTTATTTATTTATTCTCCTGTTATAGCCCATCCATCTCGAGTGCTGGTGTATTGTGTGGTCCAAGATGCTTTTCCACCCAACATGGTGGCAAAAGAGTGGCTGTGCGAGTTACCATGGCCTTCCTGTGAGCGCAATCCAATCCTCTCAACAAGACGCTTCATCCTGCACACCTGCTGCTCACTGGATGTTTTTTGTTTTGTGTGCCATTCTGTGTAGGCCAGCAGTTTCTAACATACCCAAAGCAGTCACTGAGATCACCGTTGTCTTTGGTGTGAACTTTAATATGTGGTCTATTGACCTGTATCTGCATGACTTTATTGCACAATTGCATAAATGAGCAGATGTACGGGTGTTCCTTATGAAGTGGTTTCTGCGGATGCCTTGTAACCGTACCCGCGTCCTTTTGTCCGTTCGGTCATTTGTTACGTGGCACTGTATTAAACTAACAGCTCGTCACCGACGTGTTGGAAATGCTCGGTGAGGTATCGCAGACGGAATGAATGTGAGAGGAAATGTAGACACTTCACTGCACTTGGGAGTGTAGTGTTCAACATTTTGTACCTTAATGACTCTGGTGATCTATTAGAGGAAATGTGGTGTGCAGAACGTATGAGAGACGAGAGAAGTTGCACTATTTGTAATGGGCACTGATGCATCCCAGTCCAACTTTTTACAGAATACAGATGGAGAGAGGAAAAGTAGTGGGAGAGAGAGCAACGAGCTGGAAATGATGAACATGCCTTTGTGGGAGTGCAGCCAAGGCCGTTCTGGCACATAGGCTATACCATAAAAATACTGCAATATGTAAACATTTAGGATGTTCCCCTGTGTTACTGCTCTGAAGGACATTTCCTTTGTCTGAAGTGAACAGTAAGGCTATAAAATGATATGATAGACTACATAAAGCCTGCAGTTTGACAAGTAAAGCAGTGCACTTCTGCCTTTTTCACGTTTCTTGAAGAAAAATCCAGTGATTAAAGTACTGAAATACTGAACAGCTTCACAGAGGCACTCTTGTTCCACTTCTTTCTAGCCTAGAAGACTTATCATGACCGACAGGTTGCGTGTAGTTGCTCTTGTGGGTATTGTTTGGCATAATTTCTAGGCTACAGCCCGCTGTTTGATTTTTGCATTATTTTTCTTTGTATAGACACAGACGTCTCAAAAAGTAAATACACCATTTTTGAAAAATGTCTTTCTAGAAACTTCCTTCTAGCTGCTCTGCCATAGTAGGCAAGTTGAAGGAGATCCCTCACAGAAGTACTCTGACTCACCTGGAGCATCAGTGCCATTACAACGGGGACTTTCTTCAACAATCTGCTCACCAGTCTTAATACACCTGTCAGAGAGCCCAGGTCGACCTCCGCGGGATGCTGTTGATTCCTTTCCTTTGCTTTTGAATTGCACAGTTACTCTGTTGACGGTAACAAGAGGAATCCCAAGGTTTTGTGCAATCATACGCTGGTTAAGTCCACCCTCAGACTGACCCACATCAATCTGAAATGAAAAATAATCCGATATTAAGTTTGAAGCACCAGGTGGTGTCCGCATAGATCAGGGGTCTCCAACCTTTTTCCCCACTGAGAGCTACTTTTAGAAGAAAAAAAAAATAGCCGCTAGCCCCCACCTGCGAGATTGCAATGCCTCTACAGATTAAGCAGAAACACTTCAATCTATTTCCCAGTTATCATGAAAAAAGTAGGTTTTCTGCCTCTTGTTTCTTTTAGTAGCCATTACCTTCTGCTAGCCTGCTAACACGGCAAAACTTTTGCCTGGCCAACGTCTCTGGTAACGTCACTGGTCACTGAATTCAGGAAGGACGGTATCAATTACCAATCAATTTGATTTAGACAACAGGATAATGGTATACATGATTGGCAAATAATCATTTTATGTCAACAGGGGGCGGGATAACTGTGAATTAGGATTGGCTCACCCCGTGACCAATGAAATTTGTGTTTTATGAAAATCTCTGTTTAAAATTAAGTATTTGCTCAGCCATTGGCAAGCTACTCAGAAGGGGGTGGCGAGCGACTGGTAGCTTGCGAGCGACGTGTTGGAGACCCCTGGCATAGATAAAACAGTGTATGTTTAACACCTAGAAAAAGAACTTTAGGGCTAGGATTTAATAGTTAATTATTCATGTGCATTAATAGACATAGTTTGATTAATCAGGTAAAATATAGCTTGTAATACAAAAAGAAAGGAAATATCTTCAAGAGGTCTCACAGGCAAAATGGCAGATCGGATCAGTCCTGTCGTCATGAAGACTGAGGAACTGCTTGTGATAAAACATTGGCAAAGCTTTGAAAGCTTTGCCTTCTTAGGAACACTGTGAGATCCATTATAGTGGAACAATTTTGGTCCAACCCACACATTACCAAGCTCAGGCCATACTGAGAGCTCCCATTAAAGGTGCTTCCAGTAAAATTGGCTTCTCTTCTTCTTATTTTTCATCTGATCGGAGCTTTTATGTTTTCCGATGAGCTTACCAAGCTTTCAGAGGAAAGCTCTGTCAGTCATCTTCCATACGCATAAGCGCTCAGATGCCTGTGATTGCCCAGTGTCGAATATGATTGACAGGAAAGAGAGTCAGGGCAGGTGGCTGAGACCGCTGGACAGTAAGGCAAAGGCTTTCCTGTTGCTGTAATTCCCTTGTTGGCAATAATTTTACTCCAACAACATTGCTGTTTAGATGCTGAACTCAGACTGCTCCTCTGGAGTAAATATTATATTAAGAAGTATTTATATCTCAAAACCAGTGCGAACGTCAGAATCCAAGCACTGCTTTGTCTGTAAAGACACATGACCACGTAGTGTTGTTAAACGCGCCTGAAACACAGAGCCTAGCTGTGTTTTCCATGGAAGCTGCTTTATTACAAACTAAACCCTGTTAAAGAGGACCGTTGAGCATTGCCTTTACACCAAAACCATCCTGTTAGCATCCCTTATACAGATTTACGACTCAGACTTAAGTGCCATGTTCGTGTGTCCGCGTATAGCCTGTGACGCTATGCACGTGCTAACATTAAATGTTCATAAGGTGCACACACTCGCAGACACACGGTTTAATTATGGTGAGAATCATGCCGCTGTTTAAGCGCTCACTGTTCTTTCCCTCCCACTTTGTGTTCTACATAAACAACCAGTCGCTGTCTTCGCTCAGCAACCACAAGGGTGCCGCTTTTATCTCCAAATGTTTTCATCTGCCAGTTCCCAGTCATATGGGCTTTTTGTAACCTAGTTATCTGAATTATCAGTGGCTCTCTCTCACACACACACACGCGCACACAATGTGACCTCGTATAACTCAAGATCTAAGTCATACGGCGCTTTGCTCTTGCTGTAGGGTGTCAGGAGTGCTGTCCTTGTTTTCACAAGGCACAAATATCTAAAGCCTTTTCCTCAACTCCGATTTTTCTCCAAGGCTCAGAAGCACAAAGAGCTCTTGTTGATCCACATCACTATAATCCTTTTTTTCTGTCCTGTTAACCTTTACTCAGGCAATATCTGAGCTGCTTTTTTTTTTTTCTTCTTTTTTTTTTTTAAAGCATCACACCATGTGTCCATGTGTGTGATGATGAATGTTTCATGCAGCTGGTTTCTGGTGTGTGCGCGCGTGCTCAGCTTTACCTTCACTCCCCTTCGTACCCAGACCCGGACTTAAAATAAAACTGTGTGGAATTTATTATTAGCTAAAGCTCGGGAGCTTAACGCAGAGTGTGTCCCAGACGCATAAAAGAGCGTTGGTTTAAGGAGCGATTCGGGGGGGAGGGGAGCTAAATTTACACAATACCTCAATTGTAGTTGATTTAAGGAAGATGTATTTAGCAGTATCTCAAATGTTTCCTCTTTATTTCTGAGTCTTGTAAGCCTTAGAAAAATAGAAGCAAAACCTGCTTTTAAGAAAGAATTAAAATCTTAAAGGACAAAACCGCAGATTTGAAGATGGGACTAAACAGAAGACACATTATTACAGACTGTAAAAGGACTCAAATTCTGAGGACAGATTTTACAGATTATCCAGGAAGTGTAGAACTGTACAATTTAAAATATTTTGTAGATATTCCTCTTCAGCTGTTTTGTGTGTGTGTGTGTGTGTGTGTGTGCGCACGCCTTGGTTTATTTGTGAGACATGTCTAAGGAGATTAAAACCACCAATGGGGTCTATGGAGAAGCATCCTAACTACGAGCAGGTTGAGTAAATATGATTAGTGATGCACATTTCAGACAAAATGAATCTTTAATTCCTTCAAGGCATCCAGGAAATATTAAAATATCCAAACCGCTGTACACAAGCAGTGTGTCCCAAAGAACATCGAAGTGTGTGTTTGTGCACCGTTTGACACGTTAAAGGTGTATTTCAGTAAACTGCATTAGACAGCATCCTTACGAGGCGGTGACCTTCCTGACAGCTGCCCTGTCCCCTATCTGTACCTTAAAACCTTTTATTAAAGGCATTTTATCTGCAATTGCATTCACTCTCTTGGCTTGTTTCATGACAGCAGCGATCGTTGGATAGTTTCCTTGTTAAAGTCGCACAAAAAGAAAAAGATCCCAGCGACCCGACAGACTGCAGTGATTCCGTGAGTTGTAGTGAAAAGACATAAATAATCCTCCTCCTCTCTCCTCTCTCCTCCTCTCTTGTCTCCCTCACACCAGCCACAAGTCTTTTTAAAGGTAAAATGCAGGTTATTTTGTTTTATGTATTTTTACTTTAGATTTTGTAGTAATCATTTTTATATAAATATTTGTGGGTTGTGAAACGAATTATCTGAGTTTCCATTATTTCTTATGGGGAAATTCGTCTTGTTTATATAAGAGTGCTTTGGATTACAAGCACGTCTCCGGAACGAATTATGTTCGCGATCCAAGGTTCCCACTGTATTTTCCTTGAATTTCAATGTAATGTAGATTATTTCTGTAGCCTTTTTTTTTCCCTTTTCCAAAATGCTTCCCTCCTGTTTTGCTTCCAGTTAGTTACCACACCTATATATCGTGATGCATGTTGTGTATGATAAATGTCGTCGTGACGTGATATTTTTGCGACCTCAACAACTTTTACTTAATAGAAAAATACTAAAATAATGGCTAAAGTGCTCATCTTTTGGTTAATGCGTTTAAATAATGTATATAAAGTAGCCTGTGAGGCAGCTCTTCACTATCGAAGTGCAACTCAGGAGGAATGAAGGTGAGCACATGCTTCCTCTAAAACTCCTGAAGCCAACAAACTGTTCAACCTGCTGCCTCATAGGGATGTGTGACACTCGGAAAGCGCTATCCACCCACTTCCTCATAGATGAGCCCGTACAGATGGCCATGATTGGCTGACGTCACTGAGACGCAGAGAGTTAAAGCCTCCTTTCACCCAGAGACCACGACTTCTGGGTCTCTTGGCTTCAGGCCACGGGTGACCAAAGCGTCGTCGGGATTCGAACTCGCGATCTGTCCGTAGGTGCTGTGAATTGTGTGCACGCCAAGCGTATCCGCAAGTGCACAGGAAGCATCACGCTTAAGTTCAGCGAGCACTGGGCACCGAGACGCACACCTCTCAGTCCGGTTTATAGAAATAAAAAGTTAGAAACCTGTCACACTGAAGGCGGGTGTTTTTGGGACTAAATGAAAGCCTGTCTTGCCCCAAAAACTTTCATACCTTCCTACCCAAATCTTATTATACTTAAGCTCCGTAATATATCTTTTTTTTTTTTGTTTTCCCCCCCAGATGCGTGAGCGGGTAAAGTGTATGCGAGAGTCCACATTTACATATTTGCAAAATATAAGTTTAAAGTCCTCCATATAACTGACGTATTATTTTTCGAAGCGTTCTGAGACAGGTTTATAAAAGTGAAGGATGTAAAGTGTTCGAGACTTCCGTTTTGACTTTAAGAAAAAATGAAAAACTGATTCAAAACTGTTTCAGCTGAACTACATGCGAGGTCGGTACGAAAATATATTCATTTGATTTTTACAATTTTTTTTATCCCCCTCCACAACTATTTTTCTTTAAGGCGGGCGGCACGGTGGAGTAACAGCCAGTGTTGATGGTTCAATCCTGAGCTCCGGGTTGTGTTTGTGGAGTTTTCACACGTCCCCACTGGACCATGGGTCGTTTGTTAGCAGCCCGCAGCAGTTATTTTCCTTTTTTTTTTTTTCTCTCTCTTCTTCTTCTTCTTCTTCTTCTTTTTTTTAACCATTTCCATGAGCGTTATGTTACACAGGGGAGAGGGAAAGGACTGCAGTTCAACACAAGATAAAAGTGAAATAAAATTGTTTTTGACAAACAAACTTTTTGGACAACTCTTTTGCAGTGAGCACAGCCTGTGACGCCTGGACATGTTTGCGGCAGGGTGGAGATTTTGGAGGGGAATGAATCTCTCTCTCTCTCACGCACGCACGCACGCACGCACACACACACACACCCTCTCAATCCATCTTTTCAACACACAAGGGATTGTTTAGGACGAGAGTCACACACAGGAAGCCGAACAGCTATACTGACCCATGTTTGACGCTAATTAGCTGCTGCAGGAAAGAAGTGATGCCCTTATTTGGACACAGAGGGCGGGTCTTGGGTGTCCTACACAGTGTTTGATTGGACCCAAATTGGACAAGTCGAGCCTTACTCAAAAAACAAAAACATTGGAAGAAGTCCTGCTCATCAACAACCTGTAAATCCAAACAACTGAAATAAATGAAAACAAAACCTGTTTTTAAGAAAGAATTAAAATCTTAAAGGACAAAACTGTAAATTTGAAGACTGGAATAAACAGAAGACGCATTATTATGGATTGTAAAAGGACTGAAATTCTGAGGACAGGACAACCCTTTCACAGGTTACCGGGAAGTGTACAATTAAAATATTTTGTAGATATTACTATTCTACAGCTGTTTTGTGTGTGTGTGTGTGTGTGTGTGTTCGCACGCCTTGGTATATTTGTGAGACATGTCTAAGGAGATTAAAACCACCAATGGGGTCTATGGAGAAGCATCCTAACTACGAGCAGGTTGAGTAAATATGATTAGTGATGCACATTTCAGACAAAATGAATCTTTAATTCCTTCAAGGCATCCAGGAAATATTAAAATATCCAAACTGCTGTACACAAGCAGTGTGTCCCAAAGAACATTGACGTGTTTGTTTATGCAGTTTGACACGTTAAAGGCGTATTTCAGTAAACTGCATTAGACAGCATCCTTACGAGGCGGTGACCTTCCTGACTGTTTGTTTAACTAGCTGTGTGAACTGCCTTTTATCACACACCAGGTCTAGAGAGAGTGAGAGAGAGCGCAGTCCCGCTTCGGCTTTTGTGCCTTGCAGCCATAATTAAAATTTAATCCGACGCAAATATGACCCTGTGTGCGGCTTGCATCTCTACGCTCATCCGCTGAGACGATCTGAGAAATGTCTCGCTTTGTACAGGCATGAAGGAAGAATGATCTCTGTTTCAGAGCGCTGAATCGTTTATACCTTCGTTATGGCACTTGGTGAAAATACCGCTAGCAGTGAGGTCTTAGTATAGCGTTTTTGTTGTTTTTTTTGTGTGTGTGTGTGTGTGTGTGTGTGTGTGTGTGTGTGTGTGTGTGTGTGTGTGTGTGTGTGTGTGTG